>VXBL01005972.1:0-32338 GCA_013400195.1 Aramus guarauna | reverse complement strand
TTAATGCAGCAGCCAATGCAGTGAGTGGCATGTATCTGCCTTTTGTTCCTCCTCCACTATAGGAGCTCTTGCACAAGCTTCTGTCATTCGTGTGACGGAGGCTCCTGGAGGTAGTGCAGCAAGGAGTTGTTTACAAGCTTGATTAGCATTTTGGGTCGCCAATTCTTTGGTAAGCAATGTTTTCATTTCAGGGGGAACATTTGGTGCCGTATCAAGAGCATCCTTTAATCGATCAACAAAACTAAAAAAGGTTTCATCTGGTCGTTGCATAATTCTTGTATATGGCAATTGTGGTGTACCTATTTGAGGCAAAGCTAAAAATGCTGTTAATGCAGCATTCTTAGATTGCTGTAAAATCCTGGGATGCAACGCAGCTTGAACTGCTGGATCTCTATATCTTCCATTCCCCATTAATTGATCTAGATTTGCCATACGCAACGGATCATCTGCCTGAAAATTTAGATTATCAAGCTGTTTTGCCTCCAGTCGCTCCTGCCACTTAGACATCCACAACATAAATGCAGTAGAAGACAAAATAAGTTCCATTATTGCTCTAGTGTCTGCAGGGACAAGCATTTGATATTTAAAGAGTGCAGCAACTTGATTTTTCACCAGCTTATTATCATACCCATACTGCAACACCGTCCTCTGTAGACTCTGTACCAACTTCCAGTCTAAAGGTTCCCACTCTGCCCTGTTCGCTTTGTATCACCGGCATTGCTAAGGGGGAAAATACAAAATCTCCTTCTAATTTAGCATTTTCTAGGATTCCTCTATAGCTAGCACTGGTATTAAAATTTGGGTCACGAGGTGGCGCTCGAGCTTCATTTTTCTCTTCTTTCCTAGCAGAGTCAGGCACTTCTCTATCCTTATCTTTTAAGGTCGAACGTAACCATGCTAACATTCCTTCCCCTTCTAGGTCCTCTTCCCCGTTTGCCCTAAACTTACGCCGCGCCGCAAGCATTTCCTCCTTGTCTTGTTTTGTGAAACACCCTTCTAGCCCAAACTTGGATTGCAAATAGTTTTGTGCCTCCTCTATTCCCATCTCCCCATCTTCCATCAGGTTCCGTAACCATTTCTTTTGTCGGCGCATTGCCTCCCCGTTTTCCGCCCTCATCCCGCTGTTCCTTTTGCCCCTCACCCTCCAGCCCGTTTCTAATTTGCCAATTTGCATTTCTATATTTCCCACTCCCTCTAAAATAGATTTTTGAGCAGCTTTATAAGCTGCTTGTATGTCCTTAGCTTTAGCTCCGCGGTCCATCCGTCTCATCTGGTCTAGGAGTGCTGTCATCTTCTCCGCTTGATCTCGAAGATCCCGCCGAATCTCCTGCAGCTGCCGAGAGTCATCAGTATCGTCATCTGGCAACGGGACTTTGATTGGGTCGACTTCCATCTGTACTGGCGGAGCTGTAGGGTGAGGACGCTTTTCTCCTTCCCAGGGAGGCAGATCGTCCACCTCTCCCCAGGCCTCTTTTTCGGCGATTGAAACGGGACAGGCTCGCGGGGGACACCGAGGTTCGTCATCATCGGGCACCTCCTCATCAGGGCACCCCGAACCGCTCACGACAGTCCATTCCGAGTCCCCGGAACCATCTTTTTGCTCTCTCCCTGCCTGCAGGGCATCACGAATGGCGGCCGCAACTGCCGCTTCTCCGTGAAGCTGTTCAATCATCAGCCGCACCAGCTGATAAGTTTTTGCCAAATGCGTTGCTTCTTTTGAGCCAACTTGAACACTTTCCCAGAGTTCTTTTCCAACCCGTTCCCACGAATCCGGGGTATAAACTTGTGGAGCTTCTACTATAAGCCCCTTTCTTCTACACCACAAAAGCAGCTCAGTTAAGTCTGCCTTTGTTATCTGAGTCTCAGTCTCTCGAGACAATTTTACCAGGCTCTCTATAGTTGCTTGCTCTATTGCTGATGCAGCAATTCCCATCCTGCTTCCCTGACTCACCGGTCAGTCGTGGCCACTTTCCGCCTTTCTTCGGGTGCCCAGCTTCTTCTCACTGGCTATGCAGGATCCTTGCCTTTCTTGCGGCTCCTTCCTCTACACAGTTCGTCTCCGTCGCGCGTCGGGGTCACCAGATGCCGCAGCCCGCCATCCGTGGCAAGAACGGGAGAGAACACACACATCAATGTGATGCAAGTTCAATCCGTTTATTAGCTCTCCTAGTGTAGTTTATATATCTTTTGCTATCGAGCTCACGCGTACACACACCTAAGCATGTTCTACTATTGGTTAAAGTCCAGTGTTCACGCGCCTCTGTCCAGCTCTTGGTCGGTTCCTGACGTTGATTCCCTTTCCAGGTGCACATCCTGGGGGAGTGTTTTACTTCTGGTTTTTTCTTCTTTTGTTTTTTCTCTTGCTCAGCGCCGCTGACCTTGAAGGGCTTGTTATCTACTTAAGCTCTTCGTAGTCCTGCAAAATAGCTAAAGCCCCAACACCTTCCCAACCGTGATCTGGTGAAACGGGGGTGCCTGTGGCACTGACAGACTCACTCCTGGCTGGCGTGTGTACATGTTAATTAATAATCAGTTGGTTTATTTCAACTCGTGTCCTTGTCCTTTTGCACTCACCTCGAGGCGGCGCCCCGGGGTCCCCGGAGCACCCCAAGGCTCCCCTGGCTGCTGGGACAGCCCCGGGGCCGCTGGCAGGGCCAGGGTCCCTGCGCACCTCCGGGAGGTGGGGGTGATGGTGGGGCCCGGGTGGGAGGAACAGCCTCTCCCCGCTGACACCGGGAGACAGTCAGGCCTGTCGGCTGTTCTTCCCTGCAGGGGCAGGTAGTGCTGGGACACCACAGGGCTCTGCCCGTCCTGCCAGGAGGACTCGTCTGTGCCGTGGACTTCCCTTGTTCTTCCCATCCCCTCCCCTGCCCCCCCAAGGGCCCTGTCTGTTTTCTGAGCCACCCTTCCCCCCCCCCGTGCCTCTCGGTGCCTCCCCATGCCCACTGCAGTGCCTGCCGACATCTCCTCGTGCCCTGGACACCCCTCAGAACCCTACTCCATCCTTCTTCGTGTCCCAGAACAGTCTTTTTTTCCTCTCTACCTCACCCTGGACGCCTCCATACTCTCCTTGCAGCATCCCGAAACCTCCCCGGGCCCCTGTGGCATCCTTCACGTCCCGCTGGCAGGCTCTCCTGCCCCAGAGCTCTGTGTGCCGCTCTGGGACCCCTCTTCCGGCCTTTGAGCCGCCCCCCAGCACCTCTGCAGCGGTCTGGAGGTACAAGGTCAAATTTGGGATTGTGGAACAGGGGACTGCGCTGTGAAGACAGAAAGGGGTCACCTGGGAACTCTCATGCTCTGGTCTCAGTGCAAGGTGCTGAAATTTATGGGGATAAAATGTGGAATCAGCAAGGGCGATGGTTGGAGCGAAGGGGGGTGTGTGTGTGTGAAGCAATCCGTAGGGCAAGAGCTTTAATCCTCTCAGTCTCTCAGCAGCAACGTGCTGCCTTCTAATCCCGATAACCATCACGCGTAGCAGTAAGATCCCGAGTTAGCTCGGGGTCTTCCGTGGTGGTGCGGCCCCACCGGAGCTCCGCCCGACGCTTAAACCTCAGCCCCCCGCAAACCGGGCTGGACCCGACCGAGGAAGAGCGGGACTGACAGGCCCTGAGGGGAGCAACGGCCGCAGCAGGACCCTCCCTACCTCCTCGGCAGGGCAGGCGCGGCTCCCCCAGGCCCCGCCGTCCCCTCGGGCCCCGCCGTCCCCTCAGGCGCCGGGTGCGGCCGCAGGGGCCGGGCCCAGCGCGGGAAGCGGACCGTCTCAGTGCGCATGCGCAGTGCCGCCAGGCGCCGTTGCGGCCCGCCCCCCGTCCCGGCATGCCTCGCGCGCAGCCAGCGGGGCGGGCTCTCCTCACACAAAGGCGCAGGGCTGGGAAAATGGCGGCGACGGCGGCGGTAGCGGCGGCGACGGAAAACGCCGGTGGCAAAATGGAGGAGCCGGCGGCGGCCGCGGCGACGGCAGCGGCTCCGCCACCACCTAACGGGGCAGGCGGTGCTGGGGATCCGCCCACCAAGAGGTAGGGTGGCCACTGTAGGGCCGCGCTACCGCCTGGGCCTGCCGCGCCGCATGCGGCCTCCCTGCGCCGCGGGCCTGGCCTGAGCCGGGCTGAGGGACGAGGGGGGGCCCGAGGCCGCTGCCGCGCAGGGGAGGCTGTCGGCGGGGCCGTGACTGGGACTAGGGCCGCTGCCGGGGCTGGGGCCGCTGTTCGCTTCCAGGCGCGGCCTGGGATCCCGGGTGGGGCCTACCCGCTGCGGCGCGGAGGCTGGCGGGTGTGAGGCCGCCCCGGGAAGGCGCGTCCGGGGGCTGCCGCCGTCTGAGGTCGGAGGGGGGGAGGAGCCGGGCCCTTGTCCTGGCGCATTGTGCACCGCGCAGGCCCCGGTGGACGGTAGCCAGGGGGGCCTTTGCGTATCCCGCTTAGGAAATGTTTCTGCTGGGCCTTCGCGGCCGGCTTAAAGCCTCCCCTAGAGGTATGGTAGTGCCGGCGGGTGGGTGTTGATCTTCGAAGTGAATTACTTTTCGTTGTATCAATGCCGGTTTTTAATAGTGTGGCTGTTCTCGGGCAGTCATTTTTCATACTGCTGCAACATCTGGAGCAAAGTGTGCTTCTGTTTCGTGGTTGATGATTTACCTGTGGAGTGAGTTAGGAACATGAGAGTCAAATGCCTCGAGAACGAGAGAGGGTTTGAAGGTGATCCTGACACTGAGTTAAGGGTTGTGTGTCTGATGTCAACAGAACGTTATAGAAACTTTAAAAAAAATCTTCAGGCATTACAATTCTTAGTCTGTAAATATGGGCATCGTAAGCAGAAAGTTTGAGCTGCTTGTCACTTCCCCATGTTAATGCTAACGTCATTTTGGAAAACTTCATAGTTAGCAAAGTTTTTTAATGCTAGTTCTGTGGAATGAAGACTATGGTTTCTTTAGATAACTTTTGGCCCCAGGCCTTAAATGCTGCGGAGATAAGAATCAGCATTTTGAACCTGATGTTCTGTGAGTAATGTTTTAGACTTGAGGCCAGATTTGTTTATCTGCTGTTCCTGAGGTGTGTTACATAGCTGTGTGTCAGTCAGGCTGCTGGTTGCTGCAGGCCGTTACGCCTGGGCATGTTGCATATCTGTAGCATGACCCAGAGCTGACAGGTCTCAATAAGAAAGGCCAGCTTGATGGTCTGTAGTTGATTGGAGATAATATGGGTATGGTGAGGAGATGGAGATGTGTCTCAATTAAAAACAAACAAACACACCCAACCCAAACCGCTGTCATCTGCGGCTAGATTGTGTCACATGACCAGGAAGGTAGTTGGCTTTCCAAGTGTCACTTTTTGGGGAAAAATGACCACAGAAATTTTTTTTCTAACACGAAATAGTTAAACTGTGCTTACGGCAACTGAAAAAATACTGACATAGGTAACTCTCTCTGTTGTCTTCATGCCAGGCAGAAACAGGCATGCTTGTTGAGGAGTGGAGGTAGTCCTGATAACGGAGGATGGGCATCCTGGTGCCACCATGGCACATGATACAGTGACATGTTATATGTTAACCAAGGCTAGGGAAGGCTCTTCCCACCATCTTCTTTCCTCCTCATGTTGGGTAGTTGGTACGTAGAGGATGTTCATGTCTGTCTTAGATTCTCCTTATGGCTCAAAGCTTGCTCTTGGCGACTATAGCAGAGCCTGCGGCTCTAGGTAATGTGTAATGACTAATTTGTCTTATATGAGGAGCCAATTTATTCCTCGAAGTAAAAGTAAAGATGTCTACTTTGTTCTGATTTTTGTTTTCCCTGGCCCCTGTTATATATGGAGCCTCTCCAGAGAGCTTATCTTTCTATCTAGGTGCAATTCTACGTGTAATATCAAGCTCCATGTCACAAAACTAACACATCTACAGTGATAATGCCAATGTTCGTGTGAATGTATTTTCAATGTCCTGGGGGAAAGGGGATCTGCCTATACTGGATTTTGAATCTTAGTAATTTCTGGTGCACTTGTTGGGTCTAGGTGGCATGTTTAAGAAATCTTGCAGAGGAATGTGCATATTAAATTGTTTCTTTGGAGGAAATAAGAGCTTCCCTTTCAGTTCCTCCTTCTACACACATCACAAACAGGAGAATGTTTCTTTAGTCTTGATGAAATGTTTAAATTCTGTAACTCAAGGGAAGAAAAATCAGAGTAGATGAAATATCTTCTGAAAGTAATTACTGAAGTGCACTGTTTTCTGTAGATCTTGCGTTAGCCTTGGTGTAAATGGATCACAGTTACTCGGAGTGGTTCCTTATTGGCATGGGCAAAGCTGCTGTGGGAATTTTATCTTGCCTGCCCTTAACTTAGGGATACTTACAGGCAGGCATGGTGTATTTTGGGGGTGATGCAGGGCTCATTCCTTCCTGCTGTCTAGAACTCCCTTAAAAGAAGCCCCGAATGCTGAGTTGTTTTCATTCTCGGTAACCACATCTTCTAAGCGATCTCTGTGAACATGTGCATGCCTGTTCTTGTCTTTCGGTGTGTGGAACCCATGGAAATGGTATCTGAAATCCTGCAAAAGGAAAAAAAAAAAAAACCAAACCCCAAAACCAAACCAACCCAACAACTTTGCAGCTGAGGTACTTTCCTTGATGTTTCTTTTGTCCTGGCTGGATTTTCCTCCACTGCATATAAGGAATATGTTCCAGGTTAATGCTTGTCTTTAGTGGCAGGTCTGTGGTTTGTCTGAATTCTTTGCAGGTCTATCAAAAGCTTGAGGTGTTTTTAAGCTGACTTGGGAGTCTTAAATGCAGGATTGTAAAAAAAAAAGTGTCTGCATCATTACACATTACTTTGAAGCATGTTGTACAGCAGTTCAACCCAGAGGGAATGCAAATAGTTCCAGTTTGAGGAATAACCATAAAAAATTGGGTGTAGCTTTTAACACAAGCACTAAATTTGTGTTATTTCTTCAGCCAAACAGAAGTTAACGTATTGGAAGGATTGTCCTATTTTTAATCTATTTTGGGGTTTTTAATTACTTCATTACTCAGAAGCTTTAAAAAGGTTCAGTGAGGGAAAGTCTAAAAAATTTAACTTTTTAGTGAAATAAATATTGTACATGAAAAAATAATGCTTTTTTTTTTTTTTTTTTAAATGGACCTCTTTTCCAGCATATTACTTACGTGCAGAACCTATGTCTCTCTTGACACGAAGTGGTTCATGATGGTCAAATTCTGTTTGCAGTTATGGCTTTATCAATAAAATACAATATTTTTGTCTTTGCTTGTAACATATTCTTGTGGCTAAAAAAAAAAGTGTAGGCTGTTATGTATCAAAATGGGGAACCCACTCAAATATAAAACTACATAGACATCTGCATACTTGTTTGTTTTTTTTTGTTTTGTTTGTTTTGTTCTTTCCCTGCAGGCTGTTGTATCTGTTCAGTGACTGAAATGGTTCTAAAGGAACAGACAGTGTTGATGCAGAAGTGCATGCACATCAGAGCCAGTATTTCTGGCAGGGCTTGGAATTGTAGGTCTGCGTAGGTCTTGAGCGAAAGCTCAGTGTATATACAGATAAGTTTTAGAAACTTTACCAACTTTTTGACTAATGTGCTCTCATGAATTGTTTCTAAAGATGCATTTCTGAATCTTCTCAACCAGCACAAAGTGAACAAGGAGGTTAATTGGATTAGTTAAAGAAATCATGTCAGGCAGAGGCTGAAGTATTTAATTATCCTGTTTTTTCTTAAATACTGTTGTTCAGTGGCATTCGTGTCCTTTTAAGACCTGATGGTCATCTAGGTTTGGCTGGGAATAGCCTTCATTTCTAATTTTTAATTTTTGACCTGTTAGAGCTGGTGTTCTGAAATAGTTAAAACAGCTATTTAATATGTTTGTTGGAATGTGCAGAGGCTTTGAATTTGGGTCATCCAAAAACTGTATTAATCGGAGGAGAAAAAAAGTGTTGTTAGGTAAGAGTCATTGACCTGAGTGTTTAGTTAGCTACAGGATTATTTTGTTAAAATTTTTCTGGTACAAATATGGTGGGTCAATATATTATTTGACTTAGAGGTCTTTAAGTAGTATAGTGTGCTAAGGAGAAAATAAATAGGGCGGACGTCTGGTTTGGAGCATCACAAGGAGACGGAGTGAGGCTTGGTCGGCTTTAAAGAGATTCATCTTATGAAATTGAAAACTTTTGTTACATTGGATAAATGTGGGAGAAAATAGCGGGTCTTTATGACATAAGTTGTCTGCTATTAGGAAATCTTTGTTACAAGACACTATGTAGTGCTGGTACCATGTGTGCCAGCTTTGGTTGAAAGGCGTACAGTTTTGCAAATAATGTGAATGGATAAAACTTTGCAAGTTTTGATTTTAGTTTTAAGAATGTAACAAGTTATGTTCCAAGAGGTGGTATGATATTGATCAAATGCCAGAGTAGTTAATGTGTGTGATTATCTTTCTTTGCTTGCAGTGAAGGTGAACGACCAAGCCAAAATGAAAAAAGAAAAGAGAAAAGTGTCAAAAGAGGAGGAAATCGCTTTGAGCCATATGCTAATCCTGCTAAAAGATACCGAGCTTTTATTACAAATATTCCGTTTGATGTGAAGTGGCAGTCTCTGAAAGACCTGGTCAAAGAGAAAGGTAATGTACAACTCAGGTGGCCAAGTGATGTCTGTCATCTTACTTGTGGCTGACTTTGTTTGTAAACTTAAAGGTTGAAGTTTTGGGTGGACTTAGTGACATCAGTTTTGTAAAAGGTGTGCTTGAAGCCTGTTTGGGTGTTGCACATCTGCTCCCTGGCAGCCTTCCAGATGGATAGTTCCTTTATAGGCATGTTGGCATCTCGCTAATAGTGCTTCATCGGAGATTTAAGAATACTTTTCTTAGGGGGGGAAAAATGAGGCTTTTATGAGATCTTTAGCCTTGACATGCAACAAAACTTTCTGAAGCATTATAATGTCTTCTGGGTAATAAAGGTAGTTATTTACTGCTGATTTGGCGTGTGTGTATATATAGCTGTGTCCCCAAACATCGTAGTGATTTGTGCTTAGGTAAAGCTCCATACTGCCATTTGATAGCAGTAAAATGTATTTAAGGGTGACCTGCAAAAAAGAAAAGTCAGGTTTGTGCTTTGGCATGTGCTGCAACGCAGTTAGGGCTTTGGAAATCATGTTTGTGGTGTTTCCCCCTTCCCCACTTCTATTTAATTGTCCCATGTGAATGGGAGCTGCCTTAGTTTGTTGACCTTAGCATCTTCATTTCTTGAAGATGAAGAAATTGAGCTGACTGCCCTGAGGTGGTGACAAGTCTAAATGTAGTGTTATTTCTTTAAGCTGATGCTTACTAGTTTTCAAGTCACCTTGGAAATGCAGCGGAGTGGCAAGAGAATACTTGGCTACTCTGTCATTAAAATGTCTCAAAATGTGTTAAGAGTAACTAATAGAACCATTCTTCTTGTGGGTCACTTCTAAAATACATAGCATCAATCATAAATGTCTTGCAATGTAGTGATCAGTGTTTGCTTGTGTTTGAACGAGGTAAGGAATGATAGTTAATGTGTTCACAAGGTGTGGTCTAATGAAAAGGAGAACAAATTTCCAAAGGGTTTTAAACGTTTGTCTTTGGAGGCAAAATGGAACTGAGTCTGCGTAACGAACTTCAGGACTATAAGCCCTGGGAAACTTCCATAATTAGTGGCTGTGAAATGTTGTATGCTTGAGATTCAGCAATGGTTTTCAGTAATACGAAGGATTATAGTCTTAAAGACTGCTTTAACAGACCCTAATTAGGAATGATCCCTTGCCTTAAAATATGCTTTCTCTTTGCTACACAAGATACATTGGTTAATAGGTGTATCTGTATGTGTAGATGTCTAATTTTAAGTACTATGTTGAATTCCGTTCCAAGTGTCTTGTGGTTTCTCTCCAGTTCACGTGGATGGAAAAGTCCGGTGTGAGATTGTTTCCTGCCTTGCTGTTCAGCTACTCATTCCAGCAGATACTCCTAGGGGAACGTTGAAACCTCTTCATTCTGTCTGCAGGGCTTGTTATGCTAAACACTGAGAAGCATTGTTCTTGGTTTTTGGGACTGCCTGTTAAAATACAACAGTTTAGACTTGCTGTGTAGTTGGCGATTCATTCTAACTAGTCACTGACTTCTACCAAATTGGTGCTCTTGTGCTGTGCTGGAACTTGCTCAATCGGTACTTCTTGATACAAGGCATAGTAGTTCCAAGAACCAGGAATGTGACAGTGGAAAAATCTCAATGTTAGAATTCTTGGTTTGTAAGTGTAAGAATTACAGGCCAACCGTTCAAGGTTTTTGGGAGCATGTGAAACAGATCTGTACACAAAGGGTAACTATAGGCGTTTCATGACTGCTCCATCGCTTGGCAGTCGTGAAGGCTTAAGCTGTTAGCAGCGATGGCATGGCAGGTTGCTGAATGTAGGAGGAGTTCACCTCAATCGGCTGTTTTGCGTCAGTAAGTATGGTTTAGGAGACGTGAGCTTTGAGGTCTGCTCATATTTCTGCAACCTGGCTTTTTCAGATGCGTACATCTGAAGTCTTCTAAAGGTGACATCTCTCTCAAGAGTAATGCCTTGGTTCAGTCATTTCAGTGTATTTGTTGGTGAAACTTAATTACAGGTATGCAGTATGACATACTTAATAATGAAATTAAAAAATGTTCTTGTTTGAAACTCCCTTGTATTGGCTGACAAACACAAGGTTCTACTAAACTGATGTAATCAGCATTGATGACTGACAATTGGTGAATGGCTTCAGGAGAAGAATGAGGCAGCAGTTCTTCAGCATGTAAGTGGAGTCTAAACGTAAAGACGACTGAATGCTAAATAGCTGTCTTAATCTGTCCCCCAGCAAATGGCTCTGTCTTAGGGAGAAAAGTGGTAATGTTTCATGGCAGCTGGCATAAGTAAGGTGATACCATATGATAAAAAAGAACTTGTGTTTGAATTTGAGATATTTATTGGGTCCTTTAAGAAATTCAGGGGGTTGTATTTTAAACCTTTTTCCTGACCAGAGTAGCAAGATGGCATACAAGGAGAACGATGAGCTGTAAAATGAGGCAATAATTATGTTCCGCTGTGTTGCAAAGCCAGGAGTGGTTGCAGTCAAGACCACGCTCGTGTCGCCTTCAAAGACGCTAGGACAACCCAGGGACTGTTTGTATTAGTGTGGTTGTACCCACGTTTACATAAGGCAGAGCTGTAATATGGAGCAGCCGTGCTTACCTCTTTGTATCAAAACCTGGATGTGTGAACAGTTATGAAGAAAAGAAGCAACAAAGCTTTCCCAGCTTAAACTTTCTGTGAAGAAGAGCAGCTACTAAACTTCGTGTGCTGCCTTCTTTCTTGCTCCATATCCAGAATGTTTTTGGAACCTTTGTGGCCTCCTAAGGATGTAACTCATGCCCTCTTGCTATTGTACTTGATCCCAGATGTCAGTTGAGCACTTTAGTTACTTTGGTACCTAAAGTCAGCTCTTACTGGAAAGTCCCCTGGATTTCAGTGCCCAAGATTCTGTCACAATGTGCTAGTAGACTGAAATTTTAGGTGAGCAAAGAGAAAAGCATGAATAAGCAATGTGGAAGTGCTGTTCCATATCTGACTTGTTCTCCCTTACTTTCAGTAGATGCACTAATGAGATGCTCTATTTTCATTGGCCTTAACCATCTTTTCAGGGAGGCACTGTCCTTCATCAGTGGATATGAGCTTTTTCACTTCATCTTGCCTGCCTGGGCTGTTAGCCAAAATTACCTGTGTGGTGTGTTTGGTTTTTTTTTTGTGTTTTTTTTTTTTTTTGTTTTTTTTTTTTTCTTCCTGGGTTCTCTCATGCAAAAGTGAGATTTCCCTTCTCTATTGTAAAAGTACAGCTTGCGAACTCTTCTCTGTCTCTACTTTGGGAAGAATATTTTTCTTCTCCCCTTTTAACTGAAGCGTTGTACAAGTATAAGATGTGTTTCTATTCTCTCTCCCCAGACCCCTCATGTAACATTTTAGGGGTTGCCTGTCATCAGCTTTAAACTGCAAGTGAAGGAGGAGCTGTGACCAATTCTGAACTGCCTCATGCTGAAAGTATTAGGCTTTTGATGGCAGAGTCCTCTTGAATCATTCACATTGCTTGTAGTTCTTCACTTCAGAAGAGAATGGAACATCAATACAGTTTTGGTAATGTCTTGACAGGCTTCCTTCTCCAGTATTTACTTTTGACCCTGTAGGCCAAAGAACTTAGTGATATTTACCCCTTTTTCATTTTCTCTGCTTCTTCTCTTGCTGAGACTTGCCTCTCTGCACCTTTAATGTCTCTCAGAGCCTCTCGGTTTGTCGCTAACTATTAAAATCATATTGCCTAACGTTAGAATCTTCAAAGTTGACATCTACGTCTGAACTTGTTACCCTTGTTACTGCCCAGATATGTCTTTAAGGCTAGGTGAATCCATCTGAGCCATGCTTCAGGTTACCGTGCGGATGTACTTATCTGAGCTTCCTGAACAGTCATTGGAGAATACCTGAGTTCTGACAGACCAGCCTGGCTTGAACATCTTAATTTTCCGTACAGATAAACTTCTTTGGAAAATGGATGCAAAGTTTGAGGGGGGAAAAAACCTGATGGCTGTAATAAGTGACACTGGAGATTCCTTTGGTTTGTATTTCTAGCTATTGCAATGATTTCTGCTTTAGTCTGGTAATAAACTTGAGTTCCTTAAGTAATAGGCTCTTACACTTGAGTGGAATTTCTTCACTTGTGACCATAGGATATGTTTTCTGATATAAACCAACTGATTTCTAATGGAAAGAAAATCTGCCTGGATCACTGTGCATTTCTTTTGCCCTTTGGAGCAGGTTTAGTATGTGGCTATCTGCTGTTGGTGCTTTTCCGTGGCTTAATTGCCTGTGCACTGTTGTAGGCTGCTCTTGTGTGCTATTCTGCTTTATTCCCTGATGTCTGATGTTCTGGTATACTGTGATTTGGAATCTAGAAAAAAGCCAAATAAAATGTGACCCAGCATAGCGCCTTTTTTTTTTTTTTTTTTTAAAAAAGTTTCCTTTTCCAGCCCTAAACCGTAGTCTCCTGGAAGAAGTGTCATGCGGGATCATTTTACATGTTTCAGGTGTAAAAATGCCTTTTTTTTTTTTATTGCAGTTGTTCTGTACTCTGGACTTGGTGTCTTGGATACTGAGCTGTTACACTGTTTGTATCGTTCCCTTCCCCCTGCTTTTTTTTAATTTGGCTATTCAGGAAGTTCAGATGTCCTTTGAAGGAAAACAGCTACTTCAAGATGTATATTTAGTTATTAATATAGGTGTCTATAAGGCTTGAATGGGAAGCACTGAGCAAAATTGGCACGTATTAGATTTTCCAAGTGAGAAAGAATTGCTGCTGTGATAGACTCCTGGAAATCTTGTGGTTCAGAGGTCAGAGATTTGTTTAAAAGAGTAAATGTTAAATTGTATGTATCTAATATGTTCAAGCTTGGCAAACTTCTTTGGAAGTGTTTGTGTGGATCTGAAGTAAGAGTTGTAGCTGAACTTGATTACTGGTTGGGAGAGGAGAGCCCTCAGCGCAGGGGCTCAGTAGTGTTACTAGGAGCAAAGTCACAGACTTCTGGCTTCTGTGAAATGGAGTGGTTTTGTATTGTAGGTAATCTGGGAATTTGTTGTCTTACTACATAAATCGTTGAATCGCATTTGCATTCTCGATCAAAGTTTGGTTGGACTCTGGCTGCTGCTGTTGAGGTGGATGGCTTCAGAACGTCTTGGTAATGCTGAATGATTGGACTTGGTGCACGGCTGCCACGTACCACCAAGGACTAGTCCAGGAGGGCTGTTTAAGTGCAGTCCCTTTCACTACACAGACTGTGGAAACAATTTCATATATACTACGTGCTCTCATACTGGTCAGATTATAGGATGGAATTAATTTTGTTAGCCTTTATTTCAAGAAGTATTGTTTAAATAGCGAAGCTATGGCTAGTAATCGAATGTTCCGATCTGCCCTGTCCCTTTCAAAGAGACTTGCTTGTTAGCCTCTACCTCACACTATCCTCATGAAAACATGAATAGATCAGAATTTGTTCATTCTGCCAGGCTAACTATTGTTTGGCTGGAATGCTGGTATTGCTGGATTATTTTTTTAAATAAGAAATGGAGATCTAAAAAAAAAAAAAAAAAAAAAATTTGCATTAAGCATTCCTTTTCTTCCAGCTTTGCGAGAGACCTTTCAGGATACTCATTTTGCATAATGACACTAGGTGTCCTATAAATGACTGCTCCTGTGGGAGGTCAAGCTGAGCACCTCTTCCTCTCTCTGTCCCTTGCTGAGAGATGGAGTCTTGAATGTGAGAGAGACTTCAGTTCCTTGCTCGACGTATGCTATCGATATTCAGACTGGGTTGCGCTTTCCCATGAAGACTGCTTTTCACTTTTCAGATAAATGCAACTTGGAGTCCTCCTGTCTTAAACTTAAAAACTTCTAAAATGAGAAAGAAAAAAATGAAAAAAGTTTTCTTCAATTATTCTTCTGTATGCCAGTCACTTCAAAGGCAGCAGCCATTTCGGTAGTTGTATTCTGGAGGTACCTAATGGTTATGTGGTCATAAAAAGGCAATCCGAATCTTGTGAGGAAAGGTGCGGATATAGTTTTCCAATATGTTTTGGCTATTGCTGTAGATGGTTTTGTCTCGAGAGCAAATATGGCAGACTTATTGAAGCTAAAAATGGACTTTATTGTGGTGAATGACAAGCTGAAAGAAATAGTAGGCAGTCGGTGGTCTCTTGGTTCAGTCTGACTCCCTTTTTGGCAGTTTGTCCTTAAATCCGGAGAAAAGCAAATAACTGTTCAAGTTCTGGACTACAGAGACAAGATTGTGTACTATATAAAGCGAAGGAAACTTGTTCTTGCAGACTTTCCCATGGATTTGGATTGCCTCAAGTAATGAGTGGGTACTAACGCTCAAGGAAACTGATGCTGTGGAAATAGCTGGCTTTTGAAGTGGAGGAAAATCAAGAACATATTTAACTGTTTTAAGACTTTACTGCATACCTGTAATTGTCCAGTTTTGTGGTCTAGAGAACATGGAGTGTTTCTGGGCTTTCTTATAAGGCAGAGGCTCCATACACGGTTGTTGATTGTTCTAAATTCCCATTGTTTTCTTGGCTTTTCTCCCTTGGTATATGTGTCGTCTGGAATCTGATTTGTAGTTGGTGAGGTAACATACGTGGAGCTCTTAATGGACGCTGAAGGAAAGTCAAGGGTAAGTGTTTGAGAGATTTCTTCTGTGGATTTTCTTCATGACAAATGTAACTGTATGGTGGCGTGGAACGAAACGAAGCCAGGAAGGTAGAGAGCGTGTATGCTTAGTGGCTCTAACATAGGATTGCTTAAAGCTTCTTTTGGGGTGGGGAGGAGGTGGGATGGGGCCTTGTAAGCAGTGTTAGGGTGGTCTTCCACTGTGTTCAGTTGGCGTTGGCTGTTTGAATGACCCACGGACCCTAGCAGTATGTATAGTGGTACGGAATATTAATGTAATACTTGTGTTTTGGAAAACGTCACTGTAGTGGTTTGCTGAATTCGTAAGGCCAGTGTGCAAAAGCAGGTTCTGTAAACTATATGCTTCCTGTGCCAGTAAAGGGAATTCAATTCCTAAATGTAAATGTATATTGCCTTCATAGGTACTTAAGTCCTTTAGTCCAGCAACAGTATCTTACAGGGAAGAAATAGTAGGAGCACACTTAACTGTACTAAAGGATATGGATTTAGGGTGAGAGAACGTCAAGGGTTTTGCTGTATGACAGAAAAGAGCAGGTCCTGTGAAGCGTGTGGTATTTTTCTTGGAGAATCGGGACTTAGTTTTGTTTGTTACAACTTCAGAAACAACAGTTTAATCCTGTTAACACATAAGAAATATCTTATGGAATTCAAGTATTGAAGGCTTTATTGGGTAAGATTACATTGATTTTTTTGCTATTAGGCTAACTAATGTGATTTGACTTTAAAAAAAAAAAAAGTTTTTGTGTGTTTTGTGCTATTACTTACTTTATTTCTTCTTTTTTCTCTCCTCTCCTCCCTGTTATTCGCCTGTGAAATCATCTCATCAGGGATGCGCGTAAGTTCACTTATGAATTTATAGCAAGAAATGAGGAAACTCTTAAAAAATAAGCACTGTTCTTAGATGTCTTGTATCCCCACAGTGTTGTTGAATTCAAGATGGAAGAAAGCATGAAAAAGGCTGCAGAGGTTTTGAACAAGCATAGTCTTGGTGGAAGACCATTGAAAGTGAAAGAAGTAAGACGTGCATCTGTTCTTTCAGTATGTTGAATTTGAAGGTGAAGGGGTAGTTCTTAGTCAAGATTTATGGCTGACTCATGTGCAGATGAGAATAATTGTCAAAAGGCAGGACGCATCAAATAGGATTTTAAAAAAAGACACTGAACCTCTCTTATTTTTAACCATCAGCATGTGCTGCTGAACTTGAGTTTGAATGTGATTATCAAGACTAAACTTGATATAAATAAGAATAGGCACTGATGGTAGCTGTGCAGAACTCAGACAAAGCAAGAGTTTGGCTTTAACTGCAGGTATACTTTCTTGTTTAGTGATTTGAAGAAGAAACCTGCATAAGTATTGTTTGTTCTTGACTGCCTTCCCTTTTAATTCTGCATCACAATAAATGTATTCTACAAACAATTCTGTAGAATAAGCTGGTTTCTGAAATACTTCAAAGAGCTATTTCCATTTCAATGGCTTTGCTATTGTCAACCAGTATGACATGCTCAACTGTACCATGAGTTAATTCGTAACTGTTGACAAATTTAAAATTTTATTCCAGGAGTTTGGAACCTGTAGCTACATTGCAGGTCCAATTAAACAAAAAAACAAGGGACTTATTTCAGTGTTAGCATTGCCTCTTGGCCTTAGGGTATATGAGCTGTGTTCCTGGCTAGGTAGGCTTCATGTTCTGTTGTGCCCTGGCCACTTAATGGTGGGGAGGTGAAAGACGTCTACATGAGTATAAGATAGGGAATTTGTGTGGACAGTCTGCCCTTAGCAACCCGCTTCTTTCTGTAGTCTGAGGAGCGCTTGGGAATAAGGGTGGGGACAGCACATGGCAGCACTTCTCAGGTCTGACAGATTTTCTAAGTAGAGTAATGAATTCTGGGGGCAGTAGCCTGCTTCTGGGCACAAGCCATCTTCTGGCACTGACCTCTTGCTACCCTTTGAAGGAAGGAAGAGGTGAAATAGAAGGTTAGAAAAACATAGTTGCACCTGGAAGTCATCGGGCACCAACTTCTCTAAGGGGACCTTGGAAGAAAAAGCTGTTGAGAGTGGACCACGTCAGAGTCCATCTTCCTGTTAACGATACACCATTAGTACTGGAAGTCAGGTTGCCTTTTGGTATCGGTCCTTGAGAAGAGGTAGTTATAATTTGCCCAGCTCTTCACGAAACTGTTGTCATACTTGAATATTTCTGCCTGTATGACACAGAACAAAAATGAGACTTGAAATCAATGAAGCAGCATGTTACAGTATTAGGGACTTTAGCAACTCTTACTCCAGCCAAGCGCCCCAGTCAGCCTGTGTGGAATGAATTAAGTTATTGTGGGTGACCGTTGGCATCAGTTTTGCCAACTGTTTGGTATGTACCTCTCTGTGGTGGCTGTCTCACCACTGAGGAGTGTGAAGGCCTTCAAGTGACATAATAAAAATTTATGGCAGGATAAAGCTCTTTGCCTGATCAGAAGACTTCAGTTTGTATGACAACCACTCTTGGCTTTCATTGGAGCTAATCTGGTTTTAAGCAATACCTTATTTTAACAGTGAAATAGGAAATTTAAATTGAGAAGTGACTTGTATTCACTTTAATGTGTTCTCCACCTCAGACTACTATGATTTTTCTGTAGCTGAAATATAATCATGTGAAAGCTATCCTTTCTCCTGTTTTCAAAATGTGCTATTGTTTAGTTTAAAAATTCAGATCAAGATTCAAATTAACTCAAATAGCTTTTATTTTTAAAGCATCTGTATTTCTGACTAATTAATTCTATTTGACATTTTACTTTCTTCAGCAGTCTTGCAGTGCTGGTGCATTTTGCTCACTGAATACAGTGTAATGTTTCCAACCTAAGTAACATAAGTTCACCTTGTATTGTGAAGGTGCTTACATTCACTTTCAGTATAAAGTGAAGTGACAATAATTAATCTTATTTCCTTCCTTGAATTCTTCATCCTATGCTTCATGTTATCTAGCATGTACTAAAATCATGAGATTATGTAGTAAGAGGGATACATTAAAAGGCATTTTTTGGGTTAGAAAGCTACTGCGGGTGGGGGGGGTGGGGGAAGTGTTGCCTGAACAAATCTCCTTGAAATTTTACACACTGTATCTTGTCTTAAAGAAGTCCAAATGCCAGGTAAATGAATTGTTGCGTTGTTTGGAAGATGACAAGAGTTAGTTGGCCTTTGTCTTCCAAAACCTCTCTAATGCCATTCTGAGTTTATCGGTCTTTGGAACAGATGTAACTGAGGTTTATTGTTGGTATTGAATAATAGATAAACACTTTCAGAATCAGGGGAAATGCATGAGTAGGAATACCTTGAAGGGTGCTGGCATATTGGATAAAAGAAAATAAATTAGTTGGTGGCAACGATATGTGAAGTAGTTGGCTGGAGATCTATAGGGAACATGTAGCCCTGTATAAAGGGAAACCCCTTCTTCTTTTGATTGTTTTAGCGATGTCACTAAATCCCCACACATTTAGTGGAATCAGAGGTAACTGAGTGTGTTGTTTCTGTTTTCGCAGGATCCTGATGGTGAGCATGCGAGGAGAGCGATGCAGAAGGTCATGGCAGCAGCTGGTGGGATGGGTATTGGTCCAGGCCCAGGCGGCCACGGCATGATCAATATCCCGCCTAGTATACTCAACAATCCCAACATACCCAACGAGATCATTCACGCCTTACAGGCAGGGAGACTTGGAAGCACTGTCTTTGTTGCAAATGTAAGTGCTGTGTAAACTGTGAACAGGATATCTGGGTCTTAACTGAGTTAAATCTAATGAATTGGACGAAAAGCCTTAGGCTTTCAGTTCTGTTCCAGTAAGACTGAGTAGTAACTTAATCTGTAGCTAGTCTTGTTTGATTCTCTGTGCTAGTGAAGTTGTAAATTAAGATGTATCCTATATGTTACAGTGCCTGTTAATTTGTATTTTTGAACAAAGCCAAAAGTGTCACATTAAGCTCTGTAGCATTCCTTATGCTCTTTAAATTTTATCCTATCTCTGCGAAGACTCTTTGTTTCTTAAGATTGCTGATATGGGAAAAGGAAACGTAAGAACTCTAAAGTTATTTGTTGATGGAGCTCTTTTTCATACTTCCAAATATATCTTGTCTTCCAGTTGGATTACAAGGTTGGTTGGAAGAAACTGAAAGAAGTATTCAGCATGGCTGGTGTTGTGGTTCGGGCAGACATACTAGAAGATAAAGATGGCAAAAGTCGTGGGATTGGCACTGTCACTTTTGAGCAAGCCATAGAGGCTGTTCAGGCTATATGTATCCTTGAAGAGTAATGATAGTAAATAGTAGGCAAATAACTTAGTAACTAAAGGTGGATGAGAAGTAAATTTGTAGTATAATAAGTGAGGCTATTGCCATGTCACAAAAAGTCAAGCCATTGCAGTGGATGGAAGATGTAAGGAAAACTGAAAAAAGAGAAACAAGTCCACTTTGAAAGAGTTGTTGCTGTTTGCTCAGGATCGTAAACAAAGTGGATTTTCTTTCCCACGTGGATAGATGTGTTTCTAGCCCAAACAGTAAAATTTCTGTCTCTAGGTTGTAGCTAGTATTAAAATGCAATTTCTGAGAAAAGATTTGTCTTAAATTCCTGTGATAAGATTTGTCTTAAATTCCTGTGATGACGGTAAAGGAGAAATGCAGCAAGTCCATTTGCAATGTAAGATACCTTGACCTAGTGTGTTCCTCTGTTCCTCTGTATCCCTACACTGTGCAAGTGATGGCTTACTACATAGTAATCCACAAAAAACCGCAAACCAAACAGCAACAAAATACAGATACTACTGTGTGCAGAGTCTCTCAACTTGTGGCTATGGTATGGAAAGGAGGAAAATATTTCCATGTTGCCCTCCCACAGTTTCTGTTTGAATGTTAATTTGATTCTGCATGTGCACCTAGTAAGTTAAGCCTTGTGAGAGCACGACTTACACAAATATCACAGGATTCATTAACATAGTATACTTCAAAATTTGGCTATCTGTTGATTTGGAAATGTTGAGAAGTTTTGCTTGTATTAAATGGCTAGAGTTACAAACACCCAGGCTGGTTTGGAGTCACCTTTTGAGTGGTCTTTTAATGAACTTAATGAGAAGAGTATTTTTAACTTGTGTTTTAATTTTAAAAAGTCATTCTTTGAATATTCAGTTACTTAGATTTCAAAGCTTTTAGTTTGGGAGAAGGCAGAAGGATTTTTGATAATCTGTGAAGGATAGCTACAGAAGTAGCCTGGAGAGGTGGGGTTTTCTGACTGGGTTTTTGTACTCTGCATCAGATAGTACTTAACGCTTTAAGACTTTGTGTGATTCTAACACTTGAACAATGATCCTTAATGAAAGAATAGCGATGTTTAATGGGCAGCTGCTGTTTGACAGACCGATGCATGTAAAAATGGTAAGTACATTCAAATTCTTACTGCTTTTTGAACTGATAATTGTGCTCCTGATTTTGGATGATGTGTGGTTTCAAGGTTGGGTTGAAATATGGGGTGAAATGTATGACTTGCCTAATTCCTAGTGGTGTCAGTTCACACAATTGGGGAAGGTTAATTCTGATTATTTTGCTAAAAGACAATCATAAATACAGTGCAAACCTTTAGCTTTAAGTTTCTGTGTTTTAATTAAAAAAAAAAAAAAAGGGCAAGAACTAATTTCTCACTTTTCTCACAAACTTTAATGTGTTGAATTTTGTTTAGGATGAACGAGCCTTTCCCAAAGGAGACTTCTTTCCTCCAGAGCGACCGCAACAACTTCCTCGTAAGTCTCTCCTGCATGACTGAACACGTTACGTTTTTTATTTTGCTGTTCAGCAACTGGGGCCTGATCCCAGCCCCAGTAAGACTCTGGTTCAGACTTTGGAAAACTGGGATCCATGTGGCCTGAATAATATCAAAGGGGGAAATAGTAAAGAAGAGCTGCTCAGTCTCATCTTTTTTTTGGTTTTTTGGATACTTCTTTCAGCTCATAGCTAGAAGCTTGTTTTAAAACGGTATCCCGTTCATGTTCTCAAGGCTTCCAAATCTCAATTGGAATTCAAGGACCCTGATGCCTTGTAAAACCACTGTTAACAGTGGGATTTAATGGAAACATAATTAATCAGTTAATAGGGAAAAGTGTGCCTCCCTTTATGTGATGGTATTTTGGGTATCTAATGTTTTTCCTTCAATTGGAAGGACTGAATTGAGGACCTGAGAATCTTCCAGGTCTTCAGGTTTCTAAAGGGAGTCTTATCAACGTATATAAACATCTGGAGGGTAGGTATAAAGAAGGAGCCAGGCTCCTTTCGCTGGTGCCCAGTGACAGGACAAGAGGCAGTACGCGTAAACTAAACCACAGGAGACTCCATCCGAATATAAGGAAACATTACTGTGAGGGTGACCGAGTACTGGAACAGCAGGTTGCCCAGAGAGGCTGTGGAGTCTCCATCCTTGGAGCTATTCAAAAGCTGTCTGGATATGGTCCTGGGCAACCAGCTCTAGGTGACCCCGCTTGAGACAGCGGCATTGGAGCAGATGACCTCCAGAGGCCCCTTCCAACCTCAACCATGCTGTGATGAGATACTGAAGAGCTAGAGGCAGGAGAAAACAGGCTCAATTTGTTTAAATACAACAAAAATGTAAAGTGTGGCTGTTAATGTAATTCTGTTAATTCAGCCAGTTGCTGGTTTCTTAGGCACGGGAACCAAACCTGTTGTGTGCTGCTATCTTGCTCAATTTCAGCAATCATCAATCGATTGATCCATCCATCCCTTAATTAGTTCAGTTTTCTGTGTATCTATCAAAGCCTTATTCAGCAGCTGGTGTTTATTGCTGCCTTGACTTTCTATGATGGTATACTAAATTGGAACCCAATGACTTTCTCTTGAAAAAGAGGTATACCATTACTCAACAAATACCACTGGAAGCCTGTTTCTTGGCCTTTATTGGGGCGGGGAAGGGGTATCTTGTGTTGTTTTAAAACAAGGTTCAACACTTCCTGTGTTTATTATGCTGAGCTGTAAATGAGGAGGTCCTCTTCTTATAGACAAAGAATGCTGTTAAGCTGTTGTTTGATGCAAGTGCAAGCAGAGAACTCTTTCTTCCTGATTAAGGAAAACACGAGAGCTTTTTCTTCTTTCTTTGGACTGGGGAATACTTAATTTGTTTGGGTCCAGGAAGATTCAAAATTATACCTGGGAATGATACACTTTGTTTGCTCAGAGAAGAGGCTGGCTGTGTGCTCTGAATTCTATAGGTGGCTATCATAATGATAGGTTTAACTTTGTGGTTAAATTCTTACCTACAAGGGAAGAACCTTGGCAAAGGTGGAAATAAGCCATTTGTTAATCAAGGGTAATATTGTGCAAAGGTTAGAAGATCTTTATACTAAATTGCCCACTCTATTCTCCTTAGATTGAGGAGTTGCACAAAATAAGCAGTGTTCTAGCCAGTTATTTTTCAGGAGTCAGCTTAAAACCAACCAAGCAAGTTTTCTCAGTAGTAAGATGGAAAATGAATTATGAGAGAATATTTGAGATAGTTTTTTAGTATATTTCAAGACACATTTACTCTACACTTTCATGTTTTAATTACATGCCCCAAAGTGGGAACACAGCAAGCTTTTTGGAGAATGGAAGTCAATTACTTAAGAATAAAACTTGCTGTTTTGTCAAACTATGGAAAGAAGGCTTTTTTGATATCTGAATATTTTCTTCAGATGGTCTTGGTGGTATTGGCATGGGATTAGGACCTGGAGGTCAACCTATTGATGCAAATCATTTAAACAAAGGCATGGGAATGGGCAACATGGGACCTGGAGGTAAGAAGATTACTCCTATGCTTTTGTTTCATGAGAGCTTTAAGCTATATAGAAGGTAGATAGCTTTTGTTTTACCTACACAAAAAGTTGAAGCGTATTAGGAGTGTTAAAGCCAAATGAGTTTTTGTTGAGCTAAGTAATGAGCTTGATAATGGAAAATTGAATTTAATCAACTGCTCCATTTTTTTTTTTTCACTGTGGTCAAGGCACAGCTCTCATTTTCTGACTCTTGAGCATGAGCAGCAGACACTGCAAATATACATTAAACTTTTAAAACCATCTGTCACTTTTTAACACTTACTAGTGGGCTTGCAAATCTTTGTTTAGGACATGTTTAAATAGCACAAGTTTTAAAGAGCCACCTAAAAAGTAGCACACATTCAGCTTTCAATTTATAAATGCCTATGGGTTTTTTCCCCTTTGCTGCTTTATTTTCTGAGAAGGAATGTTGCAATCTACTCAGAGTTATCACATGTAAGCTCTTCAGTCCAAACAGTGGACATGGTGTATGGTGTCTATTTCTACGGCCAGTCTAATGGCTGAACTCTTGTAGAATTACATCTGTTATATAAAGCTTTCTCTTTTATTTTGAGGAATGGGAATGGAAGGCATGGGCTTTGGAATGAATAAAATGGGAGGTAAGCTGTGTTTTTTGACATGTATATAGCTTGGGCTTTCTGAAAGTCGTGTAAACTTAGTCATGTATGTCTAGCAGGCAGTTGTGTTCTTTGAAATTGTCACCAACTTAGTAATAACTTGTTCCTTTTAGAGTATTAATAAAGCTGCTGTAGGTGTATGGGGAAGGGTTAATACCTCAGATAAAACGGGACTGATGTTTTTGTCATGTGACTTGTTAAAACTACCCTTGGTTTAGGAGATACGGCGTGACCAAATTCTGACCAAACTGTTTTGTGAATCTGTGATATGGAGTTGTCTTGGTGCCTGTGGAAATGTTCTGTGAAAGTAGCTTGTGTGGGTAAAGTGTTAAGTTGAAATGTATTGCTAAAGAACCCCTGAAAAATACTTTCTTTTAGGAATGGAAGGTCCTTTTGGTGGCATGGAAAACATCGGTCGCTTCCCAGCTGGAATGAACATGGGCAGAATGAGTGGTAGGTGCTCTGTCTGTACTCAGCAGAAAAACTTCTCCAGAGCAGAGTGGCTGCCTCAAATGTGTGTGTTTGAGTGAGATGAGTCCTGCTGCTTGGTTTTCTTTTCTTTTTCTTTTTCTTTTTTTTTTCTTTTTTGTCTCCAGAAGATATGATAAAATGATCAAGAGAATATGATAAGAAACCACCTTGCCTTGCTGTTAATCTTTTTAAAATTATATCTGTATTAAAATGTTCTGTCAGGAGTCATTTAGACACCCTGAAGGATGTATCAAACTTAATCTTTACAGAGATGGATCGTGCCATGGGTGGAGGATTTGAGAGAGAATTTGGAAGAAATGAAATGGGAATGTCTCGTAGTTTTGGAGAGACCTTGGAGAGAGGAATAGGTAAGTACACTAAGCTAAGTACTTCTACTGCCTGCTTTTTGTTCCTGAACTGTACACAATAATTGTGTGCATTATGTTATAACAAAACATGCTATATTTTACATGTGGGGCTGTGAAGTGGAATTTGAGGTGTGCCAGGAAACCTTCTGACAGTCTTAATACACTGCATGTGTCTTAACTTCAGTGTAGTCTTGTGGTGTGGACAGTAGGGAGGGAAAATACAGTGAAACCTTAACTTCCTTCCCTTCCTCCCAGACATCTTAGGAATCTGGTATAGACTCACACATTGGGTGACTTACCATTAAGGTTGCAAAGCAAATACAGTCTTCAAAAAACCTCAGAGCACTTAAAGCAGCAATTCAGTTATGGTAACTCAATGTGGTGTGTATGGTTTGGGGTTTTTTATAGCGTAATATAATGAAGATACTTTTGAAGGAGATAATATTTAAATAGATAAGCAATATTATGCATTAAAACACTTCTGGAAGACTAGAAGAAAATATTTTTAGACTCCAGCTTCTCTGGCAGTTGTCTATCTTTTACATGCTTCTGGTAAGATGCTGAATTTTTTCTCAGTGAGAACAAAGTGCTGTCCCTCCCTGCTGCCTGTGTAACCTTTAGCTTCCTAGCAAGCTGCCCAGTGACTCTCTGGAAATACTAGACTATTTCAGTAATGAAATACTCAAAACTGCAGAATTTCTGAAACAAAGCGGAACCCAAATTAATTTTATTTGCTGAATTACTGAATCACAACATTTAATAACCAATAGTTGGCTCTGCCTGCACAGGATTAGCCCTTTTCTGGGAGATTCTAAAAACAAATGCACAACACTGCTGGCTTTCAGCTGAAGAAATACCAAATGTTTATTGCTGTTGTTTCTTCATTAAAAAACAAAACAAACAAAAAAACCACAAACCAGCTGCTTGCACAAGTACAAATGTCACGTAATGCAAACCCATTTTGTGTTACTTAAGGTCCTACTGAAGCTTGACATACTTAAGCAGGATAAGTGTGGTATGTAAATGTGGCTGCAGTTTTCTTGAGCATAGGCTCATCTTAGGGTGACATGTTGTTTCTCTTCATTGAATATACATAGATAATTTTAAGTATGCACTTTTTTCAAGGCTATTTCCTCTCAAACAGGAATCAAACTCAGCATAGCTTATTTACAGTGCTGCAGTGCTAAACTTGATTTGATAGATAAGCTAAGATCTGTGGTAGAACAGCAAAATGGCCTAAACTCTAGGGGAAGTGATCCTTTTACTGCAGGAACTCAAAGACTCTGTAGCAGAGTCAGGATAACTCAGTCGAGGAATTTTATGTAGCAGATAGAGAAACCTTATTCTTGCTTGTGTCTTACGGCACAGGCACCCTGGTCAGGTGCCATGGGGAACTGCTCTGGAGCAGGCCTGACTTGCAACAGGGGGTTTTCATGCAGCTCTTGTGGGAGTCCTTGTTGTGGTCTGGGTGTTGCCAGAGCAAGGGTGGCCACTCCGCGCCTACACAAGGCAGCTTAGGGAGCGCGGCACATCAGCCATGGCATGGCAGTTAGCATGGGAGGGTTAAGTACACGTAACCCACAACTGGGCACCATTCTGTGACAGGTAAAGGGCACCCATTCTACCTGACCTTTGAGGCAGAATGGTAGGCACTCGTCTGAGAGCAAAGGCTGCAGCTCTGGCTGGGTGGTCTGCACCATCTACCCCAGCGGTGGCTGATGCCTCCTCCCAGATGGAGCTGCTGAGGGGAGAGGCTGCAGTGCAGACCTCCGGTTGCAGGAAGTGCCCGGACCTTTCTCCCAGGGCAGGGACAGGCAGCAGACCTGCCTGCAAAAGGTATGTCCAGATGGAGGACCTCCTGCAGCCAGTGGCAGAGCCGCTGGAGGTGGCAAGGCTGTGTAACATTGGGGAGGTTGAGAAAGAGTTAATAGCTGGTTCTAAGCACAGTCTGCAGTGAACCCACTGCCAAACAGCCAAAAACTGGTGTGCGCAGAGGGGAGGGGAGGCAATAATGCAGAAGAACAGAAGCTTGCGATGGCAAGGACCAGCAGGAGGAAGAGACTTCCCCCGAAGCCTGAGGTGCCCTTGAAGACTGGAGAGGAAAGACCTACTACATCAGGAGAGAGTAAGGCAGCCCAGTGTGCTCCCCGAATAACAGCCAGCGTAACTAGGAAACGGTGATGGGTGATAGCAGTAGGCGACTTTTCTGAAAGGTACAGAGGAACCCATCTGCTGACCTGATGCACTCTGAGAGGTGTGCGGCTTACCAGGGGCTCAGATCAGGGATGTCACTGAGACTACCAAGCCTCGTACAGTCTGCTGACTGTTACCTGCTGCTGTTGTTTCACATGGGCACCAGTGATACAGCCAGGAACAGTCTGAGGAGCATCAGGAAGGATGACAGAGCCCTGGGAGCGGTGGTAAGGGACGCTGGAGCACAGGTAGTTTGGTTTTTTTTCATCAGTCTTCCTGGTCAAAGGGACGGGGTTTGAAAGGGCCAGTTGAATCTGGCAAATCAACAAATGGTTACAGGACTGGTGCCACTGCCAGGGCTTCGGCTACATAGACCATGGGACTGGCTTTGAGAAGCCCTATCTACTGGGGGCTGATGGGCTCCATCTGTCAGAGCATCTTCGATCATAGGCTTGCCAAGCTAGTGAAGAGTGCTTTAAACTTAAGTTTCTGGGGGATGGGAACCTCAATCCATCCCACTCTGACTAGTTTGTTGCCAGCACCAGCAATGGATGCCCAGAGCTGGGAGAAGATCACAGGTCATTCAGGAGAGCACCTGAAGTGCAGCACAAAGGAATTCCAGCCGCTCAAGCCAGTTACTCATCTTCATTGGGGGGCCCAACTGAAATGCCTCTGTGCAAACTCCATAGCATGGGGAATAAACAAGAGGAGCACCTGCAGGGCTGTGAACTATCTCATTGGCATCATGGAAATGTGGTGGGATGGCTCCTGTGACTGGAGTGCTGGAATGAAAGGACACAGGCTCTTTAGGAAGGACAGGCAGGGGAGATGAGGGGGTGTTGCCTCTATGTCAATGGCCAGCTGGAGTGCCTGGAGCCCCACCTGGGGATGGGTGAGGAAATGGTGGAGTTTAAGATCCTCAGTGCAGCAAGGAGGGTGCACAGCAAGCTCACTGCCCTGGACCTCAGGAGAGCAGACAGGCCTCTTCAGGGGCCTGCTTGGTAGAGTACCATGGGACAAAGCCCTGGAGGGAAGAGGGGCCCAAGATAGCTTTTCACTGACAGGGGCTCTAGCCACACTGCCCAAGCCTCAGAAGGCAAAGGCAGGGACTAGGACAATGAAGAACTGTCCATTGTAGGAGAAGATCAGGTTCGAGACCATCTAAGGAACCTGAAGGTGCACAAGTCCACGAGACCTGATGAGATGCACTCGTGTGTCCTGAGTGAACTGATGGATGAAGCTGTTCAGCCACTCTCCATCATATTTGAGAAGTCATGGCAGTCTGGTGAAGTGCCCACTGACTGGAAAAGTGGAAATGCAACTTCCATTTTTAAAAATAAGGGGGAAAAAGGAAGAGCCAGGGAACTACAGACTGGTCAGTCTCACCTCTGTGCCCAGCAAGATCATGGAGCAGATACTCCTGGAAACTATGCTCAGGCACATGGAAAATAAGGAGGTGACGGTGACAGCCAACATGGCTTCACTAAGGGCAAATCGTGCCTGATAACTTTGGTGGCCTTCTATGATGGGGTGACAGTGTTGGTGGATAAGGGAAGAGTGACAGATGTCATCTACCTGGACTTGTGCAAAGCATTTGATGCTGTCCCACATGACATACTTGTCTCTAAATTAGACATGGATTTGACAGATGAACCGCTCAGTGGGTAAGGAATTGGCTGGATGGTCACACTCAGAGTTGTGGTTGATGCTTGATCTCCAAACGGAGACCAGTGACAAGTGGCATTCCTTGGGGTCAGTATTGGGACCAGCGCTGTTTAACATCTTTGTCAGTGACNCGAGTCCAGAGGAGGCCATGGAGATGATCAGAGGGCTGGAGACAGGCTGAGAGAGTTGGGCTGGTTCAGCCTGGAGAAGAGAAGGCGCCAGGGAGACCTTAGAGCCCCTTCCAGTCCCCGAAGGGGCTCCAGGAAAGCTGGAGAGGGGCTGGTGACAAGGGCAGGGAGTGACAGGACAAGGGGAATGGCCTGAAGGTGAAGAAGGGGAGATTGAGATGTGAGGCAGCAATCCTTCCCTGTGAGGGTGCTGAGGCCCTGGCCCAGGGTGCCCAGAGAAGCTGTGGCTGCCCCTGGCTCCCTGGCAGTGTTCAAGGCCAGGTTGGATGGGGCTTTGGGCAACCTGGGCTGGTGGAGAGTGTCCCTGCCCATGGCAGGGGTGGCACTGGGTGGGCTGGGAGGTCCCTTCCCACCCAAACCAGTCTGTGGTTCTATGATTTTTATATTTTTTTCCACAGTAAAAGGCTTTGTGACTTCATAGTGGTCATTCTGCTGTGGCGCTTGTGTGGAATTTGCCTTGTTTTTCTTGGAGTTCTGGTAATTAAAAGTGCTCTTAGGTTTGGGCAAGCTTTTCTTGTAAAAGTTGGTGGCTTGGCAGAAGCAATCTTTGAGTTGTGTGGCAAGGACGATGTGATTTCATTCCTCTTCCAAGCAACATATATTTGACCTGTAATTTCAGTTACTAAATTACTCTTCTTGCTGGGTAATCTCCAGTGTACTGCACAGAACTGCTCGCAGCTAAGATTATACTTAAAATACTACTTTTGCCACAGGATCTTCTCCTAGGTTTGCATATGCTTTCAAAATTTTCCCCTTTGTTTTGGAAGGCCGCCTTTGTGGGTACAGAAGTTAAGCTCCTTCACGAAGGGATAAACTTTTCTCCATTCCAGCTGGAGTATGTGGTCCGATGAGATGACTGCTCCCCTAAATCATGTGCTGTAGTCAATGATGGTCTGCGTAATCAACCACAGCACTCGTCTTACCATCTGAAATAAATCTTTGCTTCATATTCTGCAGCGACAGAGCGCACAGTTTGCAGTAACTTTGCTGAATGATGATAAGACTTAAAGCATTTTAGTAGCGTTTGGGGTGTGGTTTTTTGTATTTTTTTTTTGTCCCTGTATGATTACTGATAATCTGTGTGTTGTGTTCCAGGTGGTGGAAATGCCAGCATTCCTGGGATTGAGAGGATGGCACCTGGCATTGATCGTATGGGCTCGGGAATAGAAAGAATACCTTCTGGGATGGGACATGGGATGGAGAGAGTAGGGTCAGAAATAGATAGGATGGGTCTTGTTTTGGATCGCATGAGCTCCAACGTTGAGCGAATGGGTTCAGGAATTGACCGAATGGCCCCTCTGGGCATAGATCACATCGCTCCTAACATCGAGAGGATGGGCCCGGCTATCGAGAGGATGGGTTCTGGCATAGAAAGAATGGGTTCTGGAATAGGCTTTGGTATCGAGAGAATGGGCGCTGCCATCGACCGCGTTGGCACCACTATGGACAGAATGGGATCAGGCGTAGAACGTATGGGATCTGGCATGGATAGGATGGGTATAGGTATGGAGCGTATGGTCCCTGCTGGAATGGGAACTGGAATGGGTCAGGTGATAGAGAGAATGCCAGCTGGTTTGGATCGCATAGGTGCCACTCCTATGGAAAGAATAGGAATAGATCGTATGGGTGCTGCTAGCATGGAGAGAATGGGCTTGGAGCGCATTGGAGCCACTAATATGGAAAGAATGGGTCCTGCTATGGGACAGGGCATGGGAGCAGGCATAGATCGAATGGGACTTGCAATGGGAAGCAATTTTGAAAGAACAATGGACATGGAACGTGGAAACTTTGCAGGCAATTTTGCAGGCTCCCTTGGAGGAACTGGAGGACCTGCAGCTGGGGTGGCCAGAAAAGCCTGTCAGATATTTGTGAGAAATGTGAGTAGCCGCCTTCCTACCTCTCCTTCACAGAGTGTGATGTTAATTAGTACTGACATGTTGAGCTCATCTGTGCTCGGTTGGCTCCAGTCAGAGTATCTTCACATTGGACACTGCCACGGGGGGGTTAGGTAGGCTTTTGGGAGCTGGAGTCATGTCCTCCTTTACAGGAGGAGGACTCTCTGCATCTGTAAATGAAGAGGCTGAACAGCAGCTGTCCCAGGATGGAAAAACGTGTTTTAAAGAATTGGCAGTGCTTGGAAGGTGTTCAACAGATTCTCAGTAATGGTCTGTTCTTCTCTTTTCACAGCTGCCTTTTGATTTCACATGGAAAATGCTGAAAGATAAATTTAATGAATGTGGTAAGTTACTTGATCCTGGTAATTCCTCTGAGAATTGAATATAAATTAAACAGTAACCCCTGGCTCAACTGCCCAGCCAGTCGATACCCCAGTTATCTAAGCATTTGTTGCCTTCTCCATCTCAGGGGCTGGGTTTATCGTCTTGTGTCTGATGGCAAAACCAAGTCCCAGCCCCATCGGTTACGATGGGAAGCGTGTGTTGAGCTGGACAGGGCTTGTTAGCTTCTGCTTTGCATCGTTCATCTGCTGCTTGAGTGAGAGAATTGGAAGAACTAGTTTGAATTTAATTAAGCTTAAACTGAGAATATCTATTTAAAACAATGACTTTAACAAAGTTTTCCTGCAGCTTTAAGTTTCAGAGTAACAGTAGCTTCTACAGGTTGTACTTCCTGCGGCTTAGAGAACTGTGCTTCGTTAGTTGTGGTACGTCCTAGATTAAACAACAGCCTTTCTTTTCTTTTCTTTTTAAGGTCATGTGCTGTATGCTGATATCAAGATGGAGAATGGGAAGTCTAAAGGATGTGGTGTGGTTAGATTTGAGTCCCCAGAAGTAGCTGAGCGAGCCTGCCGTATGATGAACGGGATACAGCTGCGTGGGAGGGAGATCGATGTGCGAATTGATAGAAATGCTTAAGTAGTTGCCTTTTTAACACTGATACCAGATTTTTGAACTTGTATTTTTTCTTGTTAACCATTTTAATTTGACTGGATGTAAAGGTGTTAAAACAATTCAGTTGCTTTCTGGAGTAATTTTAATTACTTTTTTAACAAATGGATTTCCATTTTACTGTTTTTGCATTGAAACTGCAATGTGCACAATCTTTTTTTGTAGTTGTGGCATCTTGTTGACATTAAAGATGTAAACAGTATGACTTTGATAATAAATGCAAGTTAAAGATTTCAGTCACAGCATCTGTTACTGGCAGCACATCCTATGCTTGCAAAAAATATCTGTAAACTGAGCTCAGTAAACTAGAATTTGTATTCTCTTGTGAAGTGTCAAGAAAGAATGTTCCTCTTAGTTGTCAGTTTATGACAGTAGGAACTGGCCTTTAAATGATGCATTTGCGCATTAGCATTAGTGTGTGAATGTCTTTGGGGCGCAGAGGGGACTTCTCTTTCCTGTATTCAGACCTCATCGATGACCACTCTTAGCAAAAGGCTGGTAGCCTAATTTTTCTCCAGTGGCAATGCTGATTTAAAAAGAAAAAAAAAATAAATAAAATATCCTCTACCTTCAGTTGTGTCAGTGCCGTTCTGAAGGCCTGAACTGAAAATGGGTTTAAAGACCTTGGTTTGGGTTCCCCAGTGTGGAGCAGGCAGACGCTGTGGGTTACTTCACCTTCTGCAACAAATGGTTTTAACGATGCAAAGGGATCGAGGGGGAGTGTTTTGTGGCCGGAGAGCCGAAGCTTTACGCCAAAGACAGGATTTCCCTGCAGGGAGCCTGGCGGGCGGGGCTGGTCCGGCCCTGCCCGGGGATGGGGG
>VXBL01005971.1:71913-104399 GCA_013400195.1 Aramus guarauna | reverse complement strand
ACTGTAACCATTAAAAAAAAAAAAAAAAAAAAAAGACCGGAAATGAGACAGTTTTATTTAATAGGAGAGGATGTTTTTGGGGAAGGACCTATGTTAAAGGGACCACCTGTACATTTTATAATGAAAAACCATGCAGAAAGAAATGAAAAATAATGGGAATCACAATCCAAGATTGCTTCTTCCATATTTTCCATTTGAAAGATGATGATACAGGTTTTGTCAAACACGAGAAAAGTGAAGGGCCAAACTGAATTTAAGTGTCACAATCTAGATGCTAGCCAGGAGATATGGAGGAAAACAAAGGTATCAAATGCCAAAAAGCTGTGTTACAGGATGATGGTAGCTAGTAGGCTTCCAGTTCCCTATGTGTCTAGAACATTTGGGGATTGCTCATAATGTGAATCTTGAGAAAATACAACAGAAAGTAGATTACAAGTTTAAGCTTCAAGGTCATGACAAAAATGATCAGTGAATCTCAGCTTGATAGAAATCCAACCCCATGGCCATCCATTGGTGCACATTAATGTAATTAAAGATTTGACCTATACATGCAAGGAAAGATTTGCAGGGAAGCCTTTGGAAAAATATGTTTGGTTTCCACTTTTTTCTTTTTCTTTCTGATATTGAGTTCCCTGGAATATAAAGTTTGTGCTTAAAGCAAAATTAGGCATTTTGTTCAGAAAAACAAATAATCAAAAACACCAACAAACACACACCCCAAAATACTCTCCCCCCCAAAAAAACCCTCAACAGACCAAATGGGTGCCTTGCAATTCTGTAGCAGATGATTTCTCTCTTTTTTATTACTCATTCTGCTTTCTTGCCATTCTCTTTCTGCTTCTGACATCCTTTCTTTATCCTCTGTGATTAGTGACATTTTGACATTCCTTTAAATCCATCTACATTATGCAAAATAACCATGTTGGAGTTAGAAAGCAGCAGAGCTATAGTTCCAACATGGTTAAAACATGGCTTCATCTTATGAGCTCTGTGTTAACAAATGCATATAAGGTAACATCCAACAGTGTTTGTCAGAGCATTTTTGTTTTGTAAATGTGCCAAATCTCTCTATTTATAAAGATATAAAGGGCATTATTGCTGACTTTCTTTTTCCAGTCAGAGTAGATGCTTCTTGCAGTAGACAAGGAAACAACTACAGTACTATAATGAACACAAGAATTTCCTTTTCCTGGTGAAAAGCGTGGAGTCCCTCAGAACTCCTGCACACCACCACAACAAAATCTGCCTGGTGCACAGCATACCAAATGCTTGCAGGATGTAGTTTTAGACTGAAGGTATATTAACAGCCATATGGCTAGGATCATTTGCACGTCTCAGGTAGTCATCCCTCGATAATCTTTCTTATAGTTCCAATAATACTGATGGGCTTTAAGCATTGAAAATAAATAACAGTGTCTCAAGTGCTGGAATTCAGTCCCTTCTAATTCTCTCTCAACTGTTTTTCCTTTATTTGCACATTTTGTAAGTAGCACTGTACATTGTGTAACTGCTTCCTAACAAGTTGTTGCCCTGCCAGGAAGGGAACAACAAGCTTATGCCCCAGAATAATGCATTCTGAAAGAATGCAAAGACTTTCCAACCAAGCTGAAATGAGAATTGAAACAAATGATACTCAGTGTTGTAATTTTGAGCAACTGTGACTGTATTTGTATGGACTCTTTTTTTTTTTTTTCTCTTCTCTTTTCCTTGAAACCACAGCATTCTGTGCCTAGTGTGAGTTCCACTTGACTTATTTCAAAGTTGTAAAGCTGCTGTCCAACTGAGAGCACCCACTGAGCGGTTTAATAAGGATGGAAGCCAGTAAAAGCACTTAAGAAATTCTAGTAGTTTGCAGTATATATGATATCTTTCTTCAGACAACCAGTTTTCAGAGCATAAAACCAACTTTTTCTAAAACCTGAAAGTATCTCTCCAATTACTTGCAAATGGAAGAGCTATTAATTATGGTAGGGCTTGTGGGTTTTTATTTTTAACTCATTTTAACTTATTAATTGCAAAAATTGACAAAATTGCTTGTAAATGTGTGTGTGGTGACTGGAAGTTTAAAATTATATCCCTCCATAAACTGTTAATTTTCATAAACTCTTCCTTGTGTAAAGCCTTAACTATCAAGTTATTTCCAAACCAATCTGATTGGACTGGGAATAATCTCATCTGGGGATGGGCTGGGAAGACCTCGTCTTCCACTTTTGGCTAGGGAGGTGAAAGAATCAAGTATAAAAAAAAACTCACTTTAAAAAACTAAACAGAACTCTCTTGCACTATAATCAAAGTTGCCACCTTCTGTGCTAGTGCTCAGGTATTTTCTGCCTTTCACTCAAGCTTTCCTCCTTGCTAAGTTGCAGCTTCCCACCTCATATATTATCAAGATTATCCAAAGAGTAGTGTGTTGGGTTTGCATGGCAAGGTTTTGGTAGCAGGGGTGCTACAGAGGAGACTTCTGTGAGAAGCTGCTGGAAGCTTCTCCTGTCTCTGATAGAGCCAATGCCAGCCAGCTCCAAGACGGACCTGCTGCTGGCCAAGGCTGAGCCAGTCAGCGCCTCTGAGATAACATATTTACGATGGGAAAAAAAAAACAACCAACAGTTAGAGAGAGCTTTTTCAGCTGGAGAGAGGAGTGAGAAGATGTAAGNTGGAGCAGGGGAACGATGAGAGGAGTCCTCCCCCTGAGGAGGAAGAAGTGGCAGAAACAACATGTGATGAACTGACCGTAACCCCCATTCCCTGTCCCTCTGTGCTGCTGGCAGGGAGGAGGTTTGAAGCCGGGAGTGAAGTTGAGCCCAGGAAGATGGGAGGGGTGGGGGGAGGTGTTTTAAGATTTGATTTTATTTCTCATTCCTCTACTCTGTTCTGTTTGGGAATAAATTTGATGAATTTCCTCTCTCTGAGTTCAGTCTGTTTTGCTCGTGACGATAATGAGTGAGTGATCTCTCCCTGTCCTTATCTCGACCCACAAAGCTTTTTGTTATACTTTTTCTCCCCTGTCTAGTGAATGAGGGGAGTGATAGAGTGGCTCTGGTGGGCACCTGGCCCCCAGCCAGGGTCAACCCACCACAGGTTGGTATTTGTCTAATGGGCAGAATTCATAAAAAATAGCTCACTCTCTTTGTAATCCATCCTGGCCGTATCCCTGCTGTTCTACTCAGCATCATATTCTGCATGTCCAGATAGTAACTTCTAAATTAGTTTGACCCTCACAGAATCCCCAGAGTATTCTTTCCTCTTGGATATATCTCTTACCAAGTTTTACAATAAAAATATATTTTTACTTCCCCTCTACTGCTTGATGAATGAAAAGGAGAAAAAAAAAGTATGATTTTTTACTTATTTCTTAGCCACAATTAGAAGAAATTCAAATAATCACAACATACCTTTAAAGGAAGGAATGGTTTCCCCTTCTATATCTGAATTTATCTTTTACTGGAAATAGATTTGGCCTGTAGCATCAGTTTTTTCTTTCCCATACCAGCTGTTTCTGGCATGGGTGAATATAACAGTAGTAGTTCATTCTTTGTTTCCCAAAAAAGGAATGTCCTGAAAGCCACAGAAAGAAGAAGGAGAAAACTGATGAAGTCCACTTAGTAGTTAGAAATAAGTCCCTGCTTTACTCTAGAGCTATATAAAAGCACATTGGCCAGAATGTTGGTTGTTGTTTTTTGTTTTGGTTTAAGGATTTTTTAAATTATTATTATTTTACTGAAATGATCAGCTATAAAAAAATTAACAGGAACAACAGGACTGTACACATTTCACAGAAGTATTGTTTCAAGTTTCCTTTCTACAGACCAAGGGAACTTACCAATTCAGTCATGTCCCCAACTTTGCAAACATAAAGATTATAATGTAGTAGTTGAAGTGATAGATTGAACGGAACAGGAGTATTGAAGATTAAGTCTTGGGAAGATTTTAAAGTCCAAATGAGGTTGCATGACAACAGATAAAGTAAATGATTTTTTTGTTTTCTTCAGGCTGTGATTTTGCCCTGTCGAAAGCAAGACAGCGAACATAAGAAACTGGATTTAAATAATACAGAAATATATTCCTTGAACGATATAATCTTCTGAGGAAATTACACTAGCAAACAGTGTTTTTGCAGCACTTCAATTTCTTTAGCAGGTGAAAATGTAACTCCTATTTTTTCTAGTTGTTGGAGGGAAACAGATGGCGTAAATGAGATGCATTTCACTTGACACTGACCTTTCACTGGACAACATAGGGCATCCATCTGCCAACCTGTTCTTAAATCCTTGTATCACAGCTGAAACATACAGGTATAATCCCATAAATATTTCATAACTCTTTGCAAAGAAGAAATGTCAGGTTTGAATTAGAATGCATTCAGTTAACACCAGGAAATATTATGATATGGAAGAAGTATAGCCAGTTACAATTTGAGAAAAAAACATGCAAATAATTTTGTGTTTCCCAGAAATGGACTGTCAGCAAAGCCTTTTTTTCTTTTTTCTTTTTTTTTCTTTCTTCTTTTTTTTTTTTTCCCCCCCAAACTACATGCATGCAGTTTATTCCCATTCCTATCCTTTTTCTGAACTCCTGCTTATGACAGCAAGAGACTCCTTAGACTCCTGGAATGACAGAATATGTCTAAATATCTAAATTAGTTCAATCTTATTTCTCCAAGTGGTTCTGTGGGGGACATGGAGTGTTTGCTTTTATTCTATGATGTTGTAGGGGTTGATGGAAGGATGGACCAAAAGATGCTCCTTTTGTAAAGGCCACAAGCAGTAATATTTATTGCATAGCATCCAAACTTCTTCCTCCTCTCTTTCCTGCTACTATCAAATGACCACTACCCTTCTGCCACTTCTTCCTGTTTGCTCGTGTCAGTTTTCTTCCTTTCTGAGTTGGGAGGAGGCTAGTAGGCAGAAGGGTTTCCTCTTTTGATGTCAAGAACTTTTAAAGCATATCTTTGCAATTACATGTTAGCTCCACCAGCACTGAAACAGTGCGTATAACCCTGTCCCAGGCTTGGTCTCAGGAACAGAAGCGAAAATAAATACAGGTATATGTTTTCTTGCTGAAACTGGTGAATATCCTCTCAGCTTTGGCTATATGCAAATCTGATATGTAGCTACTAAACGTATCATTCCTTAACCATCTTAGTAGAGCTTTTCTTCCCCTGTTTTACTTAGAGTTCTTTTTTTCTTGATTATGGACAGTCCAGATGTAACAAAACCAGTGCCTTGAACACTGGTTAGTACTTTTCAATCTCTTCCATAGACCCTTTGCTCTGGGATCAAGAGTTGTTTGCAGCTGCCTTACACTGATGTCTCATGCAGGGTTTTTTGTGATGGACTTGTTCAGTTTGGCCTTTCTCTTCCTCAGTCATTTTCAGCAGATGAACTCTCAGGTTATAACAAAAAATATGAATTACAGAGGTACCATCTTGTACTTTTAATGGCTGCATTTATTCCCAGTTTTAGAATTCCAGCCCTCAAGGTCACCCAGTTCTTTCTGATCTTCCTCAGTTAATAATCCTCCTTGACTTTCTCATCAGTACACTTTATTAGCATGCAGTTTTCAAGTCATGGTCATTTTTGAAAATATAATATGAAATAAGAAAAGAGAATGATCCTTGAGCAATCTATTCTTTCATAAATAATTCTCTTTTTACTGTTACTTCCTGCACCTTCCCCTTCAACCAATTCTAACGGTAGTTTATTATTTTTGTATTAATTCCATTTTTGCATCCTAAGTAAGTTTCTCTAATAGTACCATATCAAATACTTTAATGATATATTTTAGTGAACTCCATCCAGACTATATTTCTATTTCCTATTTTTTTTGGAAAATCATACACATTACCAAAGGCAGACATCAGTTTGTTTCACTGTAATCTATGTAATTCCACGTTGTATTTAAGCTCCTTTTCCATTTACAGAATTGGGTTTTTGTTGTTGTTGTTGTTGTTTTTCTTTACTCTCGTTCCAGCCTCCTATTTCATATTTGTGTAGCCTTGAGATCATGTTGCTATTTTGTCTCAGTCTTTCCCCTTCCTTTCCTTCCCTTCCCTCTTTATTCAAAAGAAATGCTGCACTCACTACTTTCAGTTGCGAATTATCACCTTACAGTTGATAGACTTATTAAAAATAACTATCAGGCCTGAGCTTTCATTTGTCAGCTCTGGTGTAGAGCTTATCGTGGCTCCCTGCCCTGCATGTACTAAGCAAAGTAAGCTTCTTTCTCACCTCTGTTGTTATTTCTGTTTCCTTGCACCTGTCCTCATGAGCCTTCCTGCCTTTCTCCCACATTCATAGCATCACCTTTAGGGAACCACCTTGATCTTTTATCTGTGTCCATCCTTTTTCTCTTTCTTATTTACAAGGTTGAGGAATCTTTTGCTATTTGTTTGTGATATTCTTTGGATATCATGATGACAAAAGTATAGAGATATAAAAGAGATTAGGTGGATTAGAGAGACAGATAGATTTCTTGGTGTCAGAACTATGCTTACATTCATTTTTTCTCCCTAATGCTAGTAAAAATGAACAGACTCTCAAAGAGGAAAGAAAGGACTTTTCTTCTACCTTAATTTAGTACTGAATGTGAACACAGGATGTGATTAAATAAAGCTGTGCAAAATACAAAAACTTGGGCTCATGTGAATTGAACTATCAGCTCACCACAAACATAGCATGAGCTTGAGGATAATTATTTTTCTGCAGAGAAGCATCTGCTCATTTTGAAGCAGGTGGGGGTGATGCTGCAAATGATGTTAAGTATAAGAAGCTGCTATCAGTTAAAATTCCATAACTGCCTTCTACTTCAGATACTCTCCCTTTCCTTCGTCCCAACATCTCTTTTCTTCCACAAAAGAGCTTATCAAGGCATTTCTCTTTTAAATTAATCTTTAATTAGTGTCCATATTCTCCCCTTTCTTCTCATCTAAAATGTACTGAATTCCCTTGAGTTATATTCCTTCATTCCAAATGGTTCTTGACCCTACTGCTGGTTAAGTATTGAAGTTTCTCAGTTATTAAAAAAAAAAAAAAAAGTAAACATTACAGAACACTTAAGTGTATTTGGGATAACAATTTTTGAGAGGATTTTGAAATATTGTTACCAAAAGTCATTCATTCCAGTAATGAGAATATGATAGCAAGGGGAAAACAGAGTCACTAATCATGGGCAGGGAATGTGCAGCTCAGGATAAAAACTAGGGTCTGTGCTCTCAGGTGAGTTTACACACTGTAGTGTTATTTAAGGTGAAGACAACATAATAGCATTACTAAAGGAAAAATGTTGAACACCAAAATTATAACAAGGCAACTCTTGAGGTCTGTGCTATTTTAACTTGTGTGTAAAATATAAAAAAAACCCCAGATATTGAATTATTATAAACCATTTTCAAGCATCATGTTTACTACATGCAAGTACATTTCTGTTGTTCATTAATTATCATTTCAGGCTTCACCTCACAAAATGAGGTCATATTGGGAACTGACTGACCTTTTCTACCATAGCAGCTAGGACAAAATTTGACTAAACTACATGAGGTAATATGACATACCCTGACATGATAACTCAGAATTAAGCTGGATGCAGTTTATTTTCTTTCAGGCAACAAATAGCCAATATGCAGTTTCAAGGACAGAAAGGAAGGGAGGAAAAAAAAAAAGGAAAAAAAAAAAAGAAGAGACATTCAAAGTCATATTTTTAAAATACTCTTAAAAAAGGTCATGGGAAAAAAAACAACAACAAAACAACAACAACAACAAAAAAAAACAAAACCAAAACAAAACAAAAAACAAACAAACAAAAAAACAACCACCCTGAGAATAATTTTTCCATTTTGTCTCAAGGCAAAGAAATCCTCTGAGTGTATGGATTTGTCTGGAGGAGGAGAAAGATGTGAAACAGATTCTCATGTTAATCAGCTGCAGTAGATTAGGGAAACTGGATAAATTTTCATATGTAATTCTTGTTTGGCATCTTTGAATCATCTCACCATTGGTGCTACATCATCATCTTGGACATTTTGCACTTCAGATGATAACCTCCAAATATAAAGACCCCATGTGATATTGCAGAACACTGTTCTGTAAGTGGAAAATTGAAGTGTATCCAAACAAAAGTCTCCCTTGAAATCTTTTAGCTTGTCCTCATAAGGAAGATAAGACAATTAAAAAGTAAATAAAGTCCTACAAGTAGAAAGGATATATCCTGAATTAATAGTTATATAGCATATCTATAGCAGTAACTCCAAAGTCAAAAGTCTAGAATATGAGTGCAGAGGATGTCTAGTATCAGGTGAATAAATATAACTATGATGGTCTTTCACTAGTTTCTGTATCATGATCAATATATAAGAATTAAATTATGATGCATAAAGAAGAACAACAAATAATTTTTATTTCAAGGAATTATTTCATTATTGTTTAAGGATTCATTTTGACAATAAGAAAGACCTTATTGCATGTCTCCATTTATGCTGGATGATGCAGGTAAGAATATACTGTAAATCTAATGCTTTAGTGTCCATATATTTTAGATCATTTTAAAGCCAAGAAACTTTTACATATAACTGCAGAAATATATTTACCAGTTAGAGCTGCACAATCTCTGTTCATTAAAAAGTGTTATAGTAGCTGTTCTGTGGTAGTTCCATAAAGTGTTTGAGTTTATTTTAAGAATAAGAAGGAAAAAAAAAAGTAGTATCTCTGTAGCAGCGATTCACTAAATAGCTCTGAAGAGCTATAGTAAGCAGTGAAATTTACCTAAGATTTCAGTGCTAGAATTAATCGGTAAAGTCATCCTTACGAAGTTATTTGAGTAAAGTTGATATACCAGGCATTTCAGCTCATTTATTTGCAGTGCCGTTGTTGCAATGAACACTACAGATTCCTCTTTAGTATGCTGGTAATTTTCCTCTGTTTTACTTACAGTCTAGTGAAGTACTAAAAGACTCTAAAATTCATCCATTTAAACTGATGATCAGATAGTAAATTTATCCAACTGCTTACTTTCTAGATGAATCTACCTTGAGATGTTATTTTTTTTTTTCAGTGTTGAAATCACGTTCACAGATGCCAAGCCTAATGCAGTGGGTTTAAAGCTTTTGGGTATTTAAAAGTTTTGGATGTACAAAATAAATACCCAGCAGGGATCCTTTTATGAATTTGGTGTTCATCAGCTCGTATAAAGAGTGCTTCCTATTCTGGTCACCTTCTGTGGACCTCTTAATTGCAGTATCTGAGTCCCATAGATTGAAAACCACTACCCTGGGTTAGCATCCCATTTCCCTAGGCGGTTTGCAGAATAGACCACAGAGGCATTCTTGCCCCAGGGTGTTCACAGTCTGCTTTCTGTTGGGGGGGCGGGGAAGAGAAAGTTTTTGAGCTTGTATGACACTGAGCAGACTTGCTCTCACTCTCAGTCATTAAAACACAAATTAGGTTTTGATTCTGCAAGTCTTTATATGATGTGCAGCAGAATATAAACTTGTGAGCAAGGCCAGTGGTGGACACAAATATCACATAGCAAATGCTGTTCACATTTTATACCATGCTGTCTTTCAAGTGAGAGGATGTGCTAAACCAGAAATCCCACAATAGGTTGATCTCTGACATAATTTGAATATACTGGATATGCTGAACCAGTATCCTGCTGATAGTTCTGTTCTTTAACAGCAAGACTGTTAATTAGAAGTGCTGAGCAAAAACTTTCTAAAGAAAATTAGAACTGCTGAGCCAGTATCGTCACAAGGTCTTGATTTGCCAGCAGTCCAGGATAACAAAAAGTGCTCAGTCAGTGACCTGAAAAAGGCCTGTGTTTGAGCAGGTATCTAGCCATCTGAGGATGAGCAAATAGAGATGTCTTCTGCCTCAAAGCTGACATGAGCTAACATGGGCCTCATTAACATCTCTGGAAGACTGAGCAATTTGCCATAGATGTTTGACTTTCTCCCTAATTCTTCATCTGGATAAATAATGGAGATGTACAACTGCTAAACAGAATTAAAATAAAAAGCTAAAGAGGACAGTATGATTCTGTTACTCCTCTGTGATCCTGAAAAGGGCCAAACAATTCTCTACGTGTTTTCTGCTTCCACTAAATAATAAAAGATCCAAATCTAAAAGAGTAACTATTTCTATTTTTCAGCCCTAAATCAGATGGATTCTAAGAACACCACAGAAAATTACTCTTAATTTCATACCTTGTAGACTCTACATATGAGGTCACATAAGAAAACTTTCTAAGTGAGGTTCCACTTAAATGAACAAGTTGATAGCTGAGACAGTGACATCCACAAGTCTCCTCCAGATGTTCTGGGACTGGGTGAGTGGGTCTGGACTCATAGGCATGGAGCAGGTCTCCTTTGCAAGGTTCATGAGCAACCTCACAGCCTACAAAGCTGTCAGCCAGAGCCAGCGGAGCTCTCACCCATATTTTCTGTATTATGATTGTTCCCTGGGAAGAAGAAAAAATAAATAAAGAACCAATGAATTTTCCCCGTATTACTCCTGTAGATGTCAAAACTATGATATTACATGTAGAGACTACAAGGATATTTCAGATGACTTGTATATCCTGCCTGTTCTTCAGGCTTTCAAGTTGACCTGCAAGAAAAAGCTTTAGGCATCCTTATATACCTAATCACTATTTTTTGTGTGTTCTTCAGTGGCTGCAGGAAAAACACATCTTACTTGTCAGACCTGACCAGGTCCAGGTCCAGTTGAAGCCAAGATGCCTGAACTAGTAGTATAGCTGGGCTGGTACGGCTCTTGGTACAAGGAAAGCAACAGTGTTACTGTTCCAACCTTCTTTTACTATTTTCTCCCACCTTCTGTCATATTTGCAGCTTTGTGCCAGGCCACTTCAACTCTTTCCACAATCTTTTCACTTCATAACATGACCCTGTCCTCAGACTTGGTAAAGGTACCATTGGAAGGGGCAAATAGAATGATTAGCACATGATACTGAAAGTTCAGCATGCAAAACTCAAAATTAGACATAATGTACTATTCTTGGCTCACCTGCTCTTTGAAGATTATTACTAACAATAGAGGAAAAGCTCAACATATCTAAAAGAGGAAAATAGAAACTGGAGAAGATTTATAATTAACTATAAGTCAAGGAAACTGTAAAACTTGAGAAAAGTATGGAGGAGTCAGTCTGTTTTTTAAGAGTTGCCTCTCATAGAAGAATTAATTTGGTTTCCAGTGTCAGCAAAAGCCCTGACATAAGGGGGCACAGCACAAAAAATACTTTTCTATCTTATTCTGCCTAGAAGAGCACTGAAAATCCCATAAGATTTCCTAAGATTTGTGGGCATGTGTGCTGTTAGGACAGTATTAAACCATTCACCAGTATGGGGTGGATGACAAGGATGCTTCAAACATCAAACTCAGTGGGGTTTTCTGGGTACAGGGTTCATATTCACAAAGGAGAGCAAAGACTTTCAAGTCCAAGCCTGAGAGTGGTGTGGGGAAGAAGAGCTGTCCTTTGCTCAGTCACACACTTCTTAACACAAGCTGACAGCAATCATGGGAAGATTGAACCTGCTGGTAGCAATTTTTTGAACCATTGTACTTCCACAGGATTGGACTAATGTCTAGTTCAAGTAGACTCAAATACCTCCTGTCTCTGGGGACACATCTCATGCCTCTTCATGCTGTAGTAAACTGCCTTCTGCTTTGGCTGAACCCAGACCAATAGGTCCATGCTATTTTAACTCAGAACAGAATAATTGCCTATAAATCAAAGGAAAGTCAGATGTAACATCCAATAAAAAGTCTACTAACTACAGAGAAGAGATCTCCTAAGAAGCTAGAATTAGAAATGTTTATCTGCACAGACGTATGGGAGACTATTTCTGTGTTTCTATCTGCAGTCAATTTGTGGATGCCTAAAAAGATTCTTTATAAATTATTAATACTAGACAATGCACTCAGTCTTTTGTATCGCATTAAAAATTTACAAAACTAGTATATTGTACAAGCAAAATCTTATCTCCCTTTCCTGCAAAGAGGCTATTGTCTACATGCTTGTTTGAAAGGTAGGTACTATAAGAAACACAAATCACCCTTTGTCCAATGTTTTTCAGTGTATGAGCTTTGATATGGGCACTAAGGTCTTTCTTACAAACAGTGATAGATAGTGATAAATATATCTTATTAGAAACAAATTTAATTAAAATTCTACTAAATCAGAGACCTAATTCAGAAACATAGGCATAAACAAGACAATCCATTATACTACTGCAAACGCACACCCATAAAACATTCTTGACAAGTCTGCAATTTAGGACAATTTTCTGTCAATGGTTTGTAAATCATTAACCTATTCAGTAGCTCATTTATTAACTATAGCAAACCTGAAATAGTTTAAATACACTTTCAGCAAACTTTATCAGGTACTGTATTTCTCCTTTGCAAGGATTTTTTAAAGATAGTATTTTTTTTTTTATTTAGCAAATTAATATTTCATTTTACTTTTTATTTTGCCTTCTATCTTTTTACCTACCTACAGTTTTTTATATTGATTAAACTTGTGTGGTTTTGTGGGGGTTTGTTTGTTTATTTGTTTGTTTGTTTGTTTTTAAACTATTTTACTATACTGTTTATAAAGGAAGATTATGATGTACTTTTTCATTGTTGTTAAATCTTAATTTACACATCAGGTCTTCAATATTTAACAGTCTTTCATCTAACAGGTTTTGATCTCACTCACTATAAGTGAAAAATTTAATTACATCTGTGTTCTGCTTTAGTTATTACCTATTTAATTATTAGTTTGGGCCACACTTGTGGTATTCCAACTCACACTGGGAGGCCAGCTGTAAAAGAGACTTATCTCACATCAGTATGAGATTACCTCTGTAAAAAAATATAATTGTTTGACATGGGAATAAAATATTCATAGTCTGACCCATATTCAGCATGCACAGTTGCTGAAATTGATGAGGACAATTCAAGGCACAGAGTAGCACTTAATAGGACTTATCCTCAGCAGCATGAATTTGCAGAACTCCAATGACTTCAGTGGAGCTATTGACAGATTACAACAGAGAAAGATCTGGACCACTGAGTAAAAGGGTGACAGAAGTAAATGCTTTATGTTAGATCTTTGATACTGGAGCTTTTCTAATGAATCTTGACTGGTTCTTGTAACAGATCAAAGATTTCAAAGAGAGTCTGCAATGTACACACAATTATTTGTGTTCTGAACTGAAGAGAGAATGGGAATTATCTCATACATGCCATTCCCACATTTCTATAGAGAACAACAGTAGTAAGGAACTGATAAAAATTAAACAAGCAATCATTTTTCTCCAATACCATGACTGCAATACAACAGATGTAAGAAATTTAATTTCTGAATACTTGAAAACATGTAGAACAATTCTTGTAGAAGAGGTGGCCTTTATGTAGGAATGGGTTGGCTTTCATTTGCTGCCTGGTAATCTTGGGAAATAATATTCTTGTGGTACCATTCATCGCAAAAGATGACATCTATACATCAGTATAGACTTTTAAATATGCATTTAATTCTATCTTTACATATGCTTTTAGCAATATATAAACTGAAAAATATCTGAACTAAGATTCCTGTTTAATGCCTTCTGAGGTTAACCATCAGTATAGATGTGGCCTTGGAAATACAATTTTTTTCATGTTCTCCAGAACATTTCTGTGAATTTTTTTTTTATTACAACTTATTACAAACTCTCCTATGCTGCATTCTGTCTGTTTGAAAGCTAAACACTGCCAGTTAATCATAAAAATGTATGCATACACCCTGCTGAAACAAAGCTGCTTTGGCATGCAGGAGAGACTAGTTTTATGGAAAATAAAAGCTTTCCACCAGTGGGAGAAAGAACTGTTTAGCCAAAGGCAGTTGAAATCAACTCTTCCTGAAAGGTTTTTGAATCTTTAGGCAGAGCTAGACTTCCCCACATAAGACTGCTATGGGAAGGCATATTGCTAGCAAACTGAGTGGGAGGAGGAGGTTTTCCTCATTCAGATTGACTGACTGAGAAGTCTTTGAAATTTAAGCCCATGGAGTCTCAGTACTAACCTAATATTCATGGCCTACACCGCCTGCCTACGTACTCATTCTCTCTCCCCTCTTTTCCACTCTCCTCAACAGTTTAACCATGTTTTCCAAGAATAAAGAAAATAACTGGGTTGTGATTCATGAAAGACTTTGTGATGAAAGCTAGAGGTTTTCTCCAGCCATGGTGGAAAATCTAGGAGTCTGCATAATACTGGGTGACATTTTACCCACAGTAACTATGTGGTCAAGTCTTCCAGAGCTCATGGCTATTTAAAAACATTTTTCATTTCAGAAAACTGGGAATTAGACAGAAAATGTAGAATTGAGTTTTATGTGGGATTTCTTTTCCCCTGAAAGGAACTAATCTAATTACTGTGAGCCACTTTGTTCATACCTTTAAGCTACTTCCAATCTGCTAATCCAAAATGTTATATTCATTGAAAAGACAATGTAGAAGAAGAAATAATGGCTTAAGACATAGTCACACTGTCAGCAGGATGGTGAAAAGGGAAGGATTTAAGAAATACCAAATATTTCAAGGACAGTTCCCTGGGCATGTGTGGGTTTTTTGTGTGTATGTATATTTTTTTGTGTGTGTCCATGTTTACTGCTGAGAAATATTAACATTATGCAGTTGTTCATGTTGAATACTTTTAAATATGCATTTAATTCCGTCTTTACATATGCTTAAGGAACTTATAAACGGAAAAATATCTCAATTAAGAGTCCTGTTTAATGCCTTCTGAGGACAACCACAAACCACCACCACATATCTTTACGTGTCTGTTTCCATTCATTCATGTATTCAGCAGAATCATTAAGATCTCAAGTGCAAGAAAACATCATCTGATTATGTTTAAATGAAATTTTGCAATATTGGTTCTCTATTTTCATCTTATTATAGCTCTAGATATCCCAGAGAATTGTTTTGTTGATTTCTTCTCTTAGTTAGCACACCATCATTTCTTCAGGTCCAGATTAGTATATTAAAAAAAAAAAAAAGAAAAAAAAGTGCTTGTGAAGCATTCAACATATTTTTGAGCACTAAATAAATAAAAGTTTTCTGTCCAGCAATAATCCCATGAAAAAGTATTTCTTGTTGCTATTAGCAAAAAATGACACCCTTCAGAGTTAACATAGTTGTCTGCTTTGGGAAAAAGTCAGAGAGTTTTGGATTTTTTTTTTTATTTTTTTTTTTAATGTTGCTTGGAATTCCATATTTAACTCACATGATCTGATGAAATAGATTATTTTCTTTTTCTAATTAAGTTAGCAATCAAAATTTCTGCTATTTTCTTTGAAATGTAGCAAGATTTCTGATTGAATGCAGCCTTAGATTTAAAGCAAAGTTCTAGAACTTGAAGCCTGCTGTATGTGAACCTAAGTATGATAAACGCTAAAGTGTCATTAAAACTCACATCATGATCAAACACCACAGCTATGACACTGAGCAAACCCCTTCTATTTTATAGCCTCATTTTTAATCTCTTAGTCAAAATAGAACTGAATTCCTACAGAAAATTGTTTTACTGCACAAAAAATGGATAACTTTTCAGTCAAGCAGGCTTATATCTCCACTTCAAGATTTCTTTTTAAAATGTTTACCCTATGTATTTTATTTAGTGTCTATTATTATTTTACTTTTCTTTAACATTAAAGATTCAACTGTCCTGTTCAGCATGCACTGGATTTAAATTTTGCAGTCCTATGAAATGCAAATATAAACACACTGTAAGCTATAAATGCTTTTAATACATTTTACCATTCTTTTTTAAATAATAATATGTTAGCATCAGTGTAATCACAGAACTTTCTGTAACCTCCTGAAAACAGTTTGGGTTCTACCCTCTAGTGGAAATTTAATGTTAATGAAGAGATGACAATTTATCAGCATTAATAGAATATTGCTTTGTGAAGCCATCAGCAGCTCAGCAATTTGTGTGATTGATGTACCAATGCCAAAACTCTGTATACTCTGGCAGGAAGACCACTGCATTTACACAGGAGCACCATTTTCTTGCCAAACTACCAAAAAACCCCCAAAAGCCCAATTTAGGGCTTTTTGTTCTTTTGTAAGCTGCATTTCCACAATAACATGACATATGGACACAGATGGGGGCCAAATAATTAAATTTCCTGGAAAAACTCAAAGGTTCTAAGATTTACCCATATCAACTTTCTGAATTATTTATGCTAAAATAAAGCATACCATAAGCTCTTCCACAGGCCTGTGACTCTACAATACTACTATCGAGTTCTGAGAAGCAAGAAGGAGCAATTTTCAGTTAGTGAGTTCATTGGTCTGGGTTCTGGTAGTTAGATGGTATTTGTATTATCCTAAAAAAAATCTTCCTCGTTTTTTAATTTCTGAAATTATTTTCTTGGGTCTCGTGTTTTTAACGCACATCAGTGACCATATGGATGGAATCCAATAGAGGCAGTTATTGTCACCTATCTTCTTCAAGCCAGAAACATCGGTTACCTAAACAAGGAACAGAGAGGACCCTATTTCCAGGGCACTGTTATCGCACTTGAGACAGCAAGGTTTACTTTAAAACTTCTCAATAACCTGTGGCAGCAAATCTGGACTGTATAAGAAACACATGAACACCTGCTTATAGATCTAAATTGTTCCTCAAAGATTTTCTAAAATTCCTTTAAAAATCATAAAAATTACTGAAGTTAGATGGTGTGAGTACTCCCTGAAGATTAAAATGCCATTCAAATTTAAGGCTTGGTTAATGGATCTGATCCCCACGAAGTTTCACTAGAATTTGAACCATCTTGCTGTATTGTACTCAATGCAACTTTATTATTCTCATGCTGAAAAATGCATCCTTGTCCCTTTCATTTCCATTCACAATATTGCTTTGCAAATCTTCTTCTTGGATTATCATTTTAATTGTTTCACCTCTCTCTCTCTGTCTCAGATCAACCATTACTTATGTGTTTTCAGTTTCATAGCCTACTCCTACTCTATCATCTTTCATCCATCACTAAGAGATTAGCTTTCCCCTCAGTCAGCTCAGACTCCTGTCTCCTTTCACCTCCTTGGCAGATTTCTCATCCAATATCTTCATTCCCTGGCTCATGCATCATACTTATATTTGAAAACAATTAAATTGACATCCTACAGAAAATATTATCCATCAAGCTGCTACATATTATGCATTGTTTTCCCCTTCTTTCTGTTCTTCTGGTTTTATACTTAGATTTAAAGCTCCCTGGAGCAGTTACCGTCATTTCTGGTTGTATTAGGATAGTAGCTAGCACAGTCAGTCCCGTGGCTGGAGCTCTTTAGCATTCCTGAAATGCAAATAGAGATTGTAATAACAAGAATAATTAAAATATAATAACACAAATAATAATATTTACATCTAATATCTCTTGCTTAAACCATAATTAAATTATATTACTAGGAAAAATATGCTTCTTCATTTCATTACCTACACTCATTATGACTTTTCTTAATTATACAAAAAGAGGGAGTGAAATTTCAACGACCAAATGTTACCAAAAATGTTATCCTTATGAGAGAGAAATTGGATACTTTTGATATTTATGATCTAGCTAGTTGTTCTGCTGAAATATAAGTAGTCTCTTGATTGGCATCTACTAGAAATTCTCTTTTGACTTTTGCCTGCCTACTTGAGGAGCCTGGTGAATTGGCTACTCAAGTCTCATCAGAGTAATTGGCTACAAAGCTGACTAATCAGACAGTGCAATGCAATCTAATTAAATTCATTCAAGAACCAGCACTTCACACCATGAACAAGGCTTTTATTGCTATAGGGCCCTGTTTCTCATTGACTGAAAACACTTAGGACATGAGACTGCTAGCTGAGTTCTTTGGTTTGTTTCTTTCCACTTAAAAAATGTAATAAAAAAATTGTGTTTCCAGAAACGGTAAATGAATCATATGAGAGATCATTGTTAATATATTTTTAAACAAATGTGATGTGTTATTCAACTGTGTTACAAGACTGCTTTTTTTAAGTTGGCATTATAGATTATTCCAGTAAAATCTACATTACATGACATTTGAAAAATGTTCATGGTATTGGATTTGGACAAAACATGGAGGGAGAGCTTTGGAGAGTGTTTTTGTTTAGTTTAGGGTTTTTTTGATTGGTTGGTTGGAGGTTTTTTGCTGAGTTACTATTTATTTCTGTGGGTTGGAACATTATGATATAAGATGAAGGTTTGACTCACAAGCTAGCTTGTAAATCCTTACTAAAAGATACACTTTGTGATGACCTAATTATTATTATCAATGGAAATTATTGTATACCAATTTCTTTGGTGACTGGTGGTAGTCATTATCACCCAACTGTCAAATTGATGTCTCATCATCAAAATTGGTTGCTTTCCTAACATCATGCTCAGCAACTTTGGAAAAAAAAAAAAAAAATTGTGTATGTTATCTGTTCACACTGCTTTAAGAGGTTTAATTGTATCCTCAAATTCTTTATCAACTATGTTAAGTTCCACCTTAGTGTGAACACAAGAATGAAGGCAGAAGATGGCACACAAGACACCACTACTTCCAGCCTAGGGAGATACCGTGGAGCATATCTGAAGTGTGCTGTAGGATTGAGGAAGAAAGCTCTGCCTTTTATACCATAAAGAGTTTCAGACAGCAAACTGCTTCTGTCTGCTGTATTTAGCAAGTCAATTTCAGCTAATGTTTTGAAAATGCTGTGCATGTAACCCTGCTTATTTAGAGCAATGCAGCACAAAGGTCCTTCAGCTTATACTGACCAGAGCCAAAACCATGTGATGTCAGAGAGGTGCAGCTAGACAGCGACACTAACTTGTGTTCTGGAAACAACATAAGCTATGCTAACACAGGGCTGCAACCAGGCTACAAAGCCTAGCTTCTGAGCAACAGCATTGGGCTGACCCGGTTACACACTTTTTGGTACTAAAGTAGATATATTCTTGCTAGTTTGGGGAAATCTGTACATTCTCTCCCTTCTTGTTCATGTCAGACATACCTATGTCTTCTGTTACTGCTTTCTGGGATGCTGTACTCTAATGAATACGTCACAAAGCTGCCTAGCATGCTACTATTTAGCTGGGTATCTTCTGAAATAGCGTATTCCATTGTGACGTGGTTTAGGCCCAGCCGAGCACCACGCGGCCGCTCGCTCACCCCTCCCCGGCGGGGTGGGGAGGAGACCGGACACACAAAGGCAAAAGCCTCGGGGGTTGCGGTAAGGACAGTTTACTGGGACAGCAAGGGAGAGGGAAACAAACAACAACAGTGCTGATAACAGAGATACAGAACGGGTAATAACAGACAAAAAAAACAGTTTACCGATCCAAACGAACGACCAGACCGACCAGACCCCGAGCCCGTCCCGGAGCCGCGCCGAACCGNAAAATGCTGTGCATGTAACCCTGCTTATTTAGAGCAATGCAGCACAAAGGTCCTTCAGCTTATACTGACCAGAGCCAAAACCATGTGATGTCAGAGAGGTGCAGCTAGACAGCAACACTAACTTGTGTTCTGGAAACAACATAAGCTATGCTAACACAGGGCTGCAACCAGGCTACAAAGCCTAGTTTCTGAGCAACAGCATTGGGCTGACCCAGTTACACACTTTTTGGTACTAAAGTAGATATATTCTTGCTAGTTTGGGGAAATCTGTACATTCTCTCCCTTCTTGTTCATGTCAGACATACCTATGTCTTCTGTTACTGCTTTCTGGGATGCTGTACTCTAATGAATACGTCACAAAGCTGCCTAGCATGCCGCTATTTAGCTGGGTATCTTCTGAAATAGCGTATTCCATTGACTGCCATCAAAATGGGACTTCTTGTGTTTGCGTGACTTTGTGATACCAGACTGTATGATCCCTGGTAAAATGTTGGATACGTACAAGTTACAGTGAAGCAGGTAGGCTAACAACTGGAAAAGCTGAACATGTTAACAAAATTTTTATGCTCCACAAGGTCCAGTGTAGGTATTCAATTTCTCTTCATTGAATTGCTGCCTAGATCAAGCTCTCCACTCTCTACAGTTCCTCTTGTCTATTTTCTCAACTGCATTTCACTGGACGTTAGTTGCCAAAGACTAAGGAAACTGCCTCTGAATTGCATTAAATTTAGAAATTTTATCAGATGGCATGATATAAAGGTGGCAAATGTAAACAATGTACTTGACAGAATTCACTTCTTCAGTTGAAAAAGATACACAAACAATGAAAGTAATTTCAAAGCTCTGAAGTAGGTAAACCTGGGCAAAAGTTCAAAATACTGAAGGAAATAGCCCGCCATTCTTTACTAGATATTCATCAGCATTGCATTCAACTAAAATGCTTCTGTGGTGGCTTTTTTACACTCAAAACCATTTCCATACTGTTTCTGATGATCCTAATTACTCACAAGAGTACAGATCTCATCTTAATTATATTATAATATAAAGGAGATAATTTTATTTGAATGGAATAATTCATTCATCTAAACAGAAAATAATGAATCTTAGGGACTCCTTGGCCTCCTGACTTCTTGTGTTCAAGAGTTTAGTTATGTTAAGAACTCTTAGCTGAGAGGAGTTTCTTTTTCAGGGGAACTTCCCTCTTGCATCCAAACCTTGAGAACATTCTAAACAAAAGTCAACATATATTGCATAACTATAAAGTAGTTTTATATAAAAAGTTATATATAAATATAAAGTAGTTATAGGTGCAGCAAGTTCGTATACAGATCTTTATTTGCCTAGCACACACTAACAGTTCTTCAGTTAAAAGTCAGTTCTTAACTGGTGAGTTGACACATTCCTCTTCTATCTCACCTGACTTTACTGCTGCAGGGACTATTGCAGAAGGGACATAATCAAGTGAGTTGTTTAAAAAACCAACCAAACAAAAAACCCTGAAAAAAAACCCACAAAACAAAAAAAACACCCCACACTTCTGTCTTTCATATGTTTGCTCTAATTGCTAAGTGACTGGACAAAAAAATGAATTATAGCAAATATCAAATGGAAATCTGAAGTTAATAGTATATTGTAATTGTAAATAGTAAATTGAAACAATGTTGTAAAATGTGTGAAGGCAGAAAATGCAAAAGTAGAGAGAAATATCTCTGACAGCCAACCTCAACATGTCCTTCTCTGGTCAGAAATCAGTGTTAATATTCCTGATATTTCTGCAGTGACATTTCCACCTGCAGTGGACAAAATGAATGAATCAGAATAACTGAGATTCCTGTTTCTTATTACCTACAGCAAAATTTCCTTATCTTTTAAAAGATAAGGAATCTTTTAGTTTTAATATAATTTTTATTCATTATTAAGATGGCATCTATACCATAGAATTTTTAGTTAGGGCACAATATTTTTGTGTTGCAAATGACTGAATTGTGATAAACTTATGAGTAAGGATTCCTGAGAAACACTAGGACTCCCAGTTTCACAGTCACCCTACTATCAGATATGACAAATGCATCTCTAAAATAATGGCACAGAATATCAAAGACAAAGAATCTGACAAAGCAACCATCTATTGTCTGCCAGCTTAAACAATGTAGCAACAAATTTAATCTTCAGCACAAAGAAGTTTGGAAACATCCATTCACATGTTATTGAAATATTTTATTGTTTATGGGGTATTAAAATAGAACTCACTGTTATACTGAGGTAATAGAAAATATTTCAAATGTCTTGTTTTAATGAGCCTGGTATGAATTTTTCTATGCCATTTTTGTAGTGTTAAAATGTTATTTTATTCCATTATTCTGCACATAAGGTCAAACTGAGATATTTTAGACTTGGAAAACAGTAAGAATATTTTGTCAAGTAATCAAGAAAAAAAATAAGATGTTTTTCTTCAAATTTGGGGCATTTTCTAGTGTTTTAGTGAAATACTTTTTCCAAATGTTTGAAGATCTTAGAAGATAAGAAAGTATCAAAAAAAAAAAAAAAAGCCACCAAAAAATCTTATTTTAAATAAGATCTAATGAAAGAAGAATTGTTACCAAGCTTTAAGAACCACTTTTAGCTAATTACAGTTGAGTTACAGAAAAAAAAATCTTTTATCATAACCAAATTTCAGGACATGATTTGCAGAAAATATACTGAACACTATTTCAAATTATTCACTCATGATCTAAACCCTGCTAATGTACTACTGATGTTATCAGTTAGTGAATTAGAGGTGTCTGCTGTGGCAGGAGGTAGAAGAACAGTATATTCTCTGTTCTGTCAAATGGTGGGAGAATAAGTTTTCAAGATGGAGTTAGTGCATCAAGAGAGAAGAGACATGGCTCCTCTTTACCCTCCTTAAGGACATCTCTGAAATCCACCTTAAGTGTTAAGGAAAATGGGAAATCATATTCATTTAACCGTTTTTTCTGAGGTATTTAATAGAGGTGAAACATCTCTTCCCATGAATCCACATTACTTGATACTGGCCTGTGGCATAACAATTATGAATACGATAAGAAATCACTAGGAAAATGAGATATTCCTGAAAATTTAATGTATAGACCACTCTGTAGATGGTAAAGTTGTCACTATCTAAAGCCTACCCATGGTTTGCTGGTTTGGGTTTCATTTTGGTTTGGTTCTTTTTAATCTGAGGGCTTTGAACAACGCTATACAATAGAATTACTATTTTTTTTATTTACTAACCTTAACTTATGTATCATGACATATAATAGAGGATATTAACAGTTCTAAACCAATAGCAGTCCACTTCTGTAACTGAAGAGCACTTTTCCTCCCTGTCATTTTAACAGCTAATGAACTATTTCCAATAGTCATGAAATGGAGTTAGAACCAGTGCTATAACCAAAGTTACAAAACAGTTATATTGATTCGATAGAGGAAACAGTGGAAGGCAATAAAAGTATACAACAACTTGTCTTTCCTTGTAATGGCTCATTTAATGAAGCAAAAACAAGAATAACACTCCTGCCAGACACATCCATCCCACTGATAATCCCCAGCAGTGCTCTATCTACAATTTTGGATTTAAGTTTCTGAGAAAAAAAAATCACAGTAGTCAGTCTGTAATGCTTTATTGCAAGACATAAATGGTGCCTGTATAAGAAAGGCATCACTATGTGAATGCAAATGACTCTGCTTTTTCTGTCCTCAGCAGTCAGATAATTTTAGAAAAACTTTGAATTACTTTAAAAAATAATCCCTGAAACATAGTATTTAAAATATATTGACAATGTCTTATGGCTGCCAGAAAGACTCATTCTCTCTCACACTCTCTGTAATACAGATTGACGTCTGCACAGGAATATATGAGGAAGCTGTTTATACATTTCATCATCATGCTTTCAATAATCCACACTGCTATTGGACATCTGGAAGCTAAAAATATACATTGTGCATTTCTGAAAGCCGTTCTGGTCTCATGCACTGGAAGGAATATTGGTTACTTTATTACTATGAATAACCTACCTTAAGGCACATGTTTCTGGCCCTCTCCTGTGGCTCAGTTCTGCTTTTGCAGAATCTTCGGCAGTGAGCTTGTACCAGTTACAGTGTATGCCTGTCATTCCTTCCTGTGAAGAGAGGGGTAACTTCACCCAAACTAACTACACCAAGTACTTATACCATATGTGTGTGAACTAGTCCCAAAGAGAAATCAAAATGAAATATGCACTAGCACACCTAACCCTCTAGGGAAGCAATTCCACTTGAAAGTAGCTCCCTCAGTGCCTATTGTGCAAAGTCATTATTTGAAAAAGTTTAGCTTTCTGGCTCTCAACTGGAGGGCTCTTTGAGGACACACATAGAGGAAAAGAAAAAAAAAAAAAAAAAAAAAAAAAAAAGTCTTTTTCACAGTTTCCTTGAAATGTTATGTATTTTCCTGTATTTTGAACATGACAGTAACTTGGGTTGTTTTTCTTCTTTTTCAGAAGACTCAGAAAGCTGCACAGGAAGAGGTCACTATCGAAAGCGACGTAAGCGGTGTACATATGGCAACAGATCTACCTCTTCATGAGCAATGAATGTTTGAACCCTTCACATTCCACCTGCGCATTTAGGACATAAGCCGCCTTCTCCTAGTCCTGTGCTGTGTTTGCATACTCAGGTGAGCATCTGTTCAGAGAAAGCTTTTGTAACTTCATTTTCTGTGCCTATTCAACTCAATAATCCTTGAAATTTAAACCCTTTTAACAAAACATAAGGAAACACTACTTTATAAGTGCTAAGAATTCTTATTTAGAGAACATTTCTACTTTCTGTTAAATACTAGCTGTAGAGACTACAACAGGTAACAGAATAAGGCCTATAGATGTTGTCACATTTTCTAAAAAACTGAGGTCTCAAGCCTGTGCTAGGGGATTTTCGAGGGTTCCATGATATTCCCAAATAAACAGAATCCCATTCCCATTGAAAAGAGAAAGAAAAAAGCTTTCAAAATATTTTTTTTTCTATTTTCCTGCTTTCTAAGTGTGACAGTTCTGAATTTATAGTACAATTTGTATTAAAACCCCTAATTTTTTCTTAATTTTTTGCTTTAAGGATCCCCAAAATAGGGGAACATGGAGGTAAAGAATAAACAAATTGAATCATTAATTAACCAGTGCTCAGATTGCATTTACCCAGAGTTAATGCCTTGTTTTCCAATTACCTTCATAGAAGTTTTCTATCACTGTCACACAACAGAGCATAACTCTTCAGAACGACTGCGTAAACTCACAGCAAGACCTCAGTGGAACACACATATGAAAAAAAAAACTGCAGCAGTTCTAACCTTATTAAAGGACAGTATAACATTATTAATCCTTCAGGCTGGAACAAAATATTTATCAGCAGCCTCAAACGTGATCTTATCTTTCCGTATTTACAAATTGTTTTCTCCATGACAGTGTAATTACACAGTCACAAGTTTTTCTGTTTCAGATCATAGCGCCATTTGCCTGAAGATGTTTTAGCATTGTTCTTTTACAGTCAGAATTGTAATGTTAAATTAAAGGAAAGATTCCTTTTACCTCCTCATAAGCCTTTTCTGAGACTTAGTCATCTCAAGTATATTGTATGCCAGAAAATATTTTTCTGAACGGAGACCTAGTAATGATAAAAATAAGAAAAGAAAGCTAGAAGGTGTATTTGATTTCTGTAGGTGCTGAATATACTCCACATGTGCTGGAAGGCTCTAGCAATCTGTGAACAATATATTTCATGAGATCTACTGCAGCCATGTTAGTCATTAAATAGATGAATAAAGGTATTGAACAAATGTTAGGAATAGAAAAGGAAAAGAATAAGTGTATTTGGAGGTGATTGTTGACTCTTCTAGCAAGTGAAACATTCTGAGATTTAAAAAAAAATAAATCTCATCTCATGTCAAGAAGAAACAAAGAATTTCTGAAGATTTTTAAAGAAAAAGAAGCCACAGAAAAATAAATTTTAAAGGTGCCACAGTGCAGGAACACTTACAGGGCTACATAAGACAGGGTAGAAGTACCTTCTCAGGGTCCTCATATATTTGACCTCTTGGAGGTACACAGCTTGACCAGATGTACTCTCACAGAAATATTCGTGCTTAAGGACTTTTCACTTTCTGAGTGAAAATTATAGACAAGTTCCTAACTAGCTGCAGATGGATGACCTGCTTGATCCCCATGACAGATTGGATAGTCAGTTTTCAAACACTTTGTCCTTTTGTACATTTCAGTGATGAATTTCCTCACTTGTTTTGGAAAACTAATCTCAGTTACGAAATCTCAACTTAGCTAGATATAGCTGATCACTGTGCAAAATATAGAGGTATTACATGCATATATTAACATTGTTTCCGGTGGTCTGGAAAATGAATCATCAATGGAATTCATATATCAGTAAAATACTATTGTGGGCTTATACATAAATATGCATTTATTTATTTATTTATACATATACCCATGTATGCACACACACTGAGTTTTGCTTACTAGCTTGAAGTAGTTGATTTAGTTTAATTTACTTCAGTTTAACTTGGTAAAGTTTTTCATTAAAATAATTAAACATGTGCTTCATCTGTAATGATACTTCCCAAAACTTTGATCATGAAGAATTGTCACCATTTGCCAAATATTTGTTGTTATATTTTCTTATGTAATCCTTCAGATCATGTCCAAGGCCAAGTCCACAGGCTTTCCAGATAATCTTCTTGGTTTTTAAGAGCAAATCTTTAAGCTTAGTCTTTTGGCAGGGGTAGGCCATTACAAAACAGAGCGAAGGAAAGACATACAGGAGAGAGAGGAAAGAAAGAATGAAAACAGTGGGAGTGGAATCAACAAAAGATAAAAAGATAAGCAGTTCCTGCAAGGTGATACAGGAAATTTAAATAATATAGAGAATATAGAAGTTAAATATTTTCTAAATATTTTGTTCTCAGAAGAGTACTCACTTTTTGAGAATTATTTTTCTTAAAGTTGAGTGTGCACTGAAAGGGTTAAAGTGCTTTGTCCTATACCCTGCTGAGATTCATGTCTGTGCAAAGATGATTGAGAAGGACTTTTAGAAAATTGTATTTGCAAATCACATTAACTATGTTCTTACTGGAGGCAATCTAGATTTGCTGCAGACGTGGGGAGAATTGCAAAGGCATCTCCTCATTTTCTCCCCAAAATCATACTCCATCACTTGTAAAAATCTTCCCAATTACAAAGGAAGCCGCAAACTGCATATTCATGGCATCAATATAGTAAATTAGAAATAAGATAATATTGTGTTTTCTTTTCCCTTGAGGTTTTACTTGAATGACTTGATGATATATTAGTGGTAAGGCAGTAGCCAGCAAGTAATAGGGTCTTCTAGCCAACATCAAACACAGTAACAAGATCTTGTATCTTAGTACTAACCTTGGAATACAGTGTGAAATCTTTTTTCATTTACTTTAGAGTCTTAGAACATTACATAAGCCTTTTCTAAAGATGAAAGCTGACTTCCTTACTGCAGGAGTTTTGTAGCCAAAAAATTTATCCGTTGCAGGCAAAAAAAAAAAAAAAAGGAGCAGAACCCTTTCTTTAAACACTTTTTTTTTTTTTTTTTCCCCCCAGGAAAGGAGAAGAAAAGCTTTTATTTGAAACAGATATATGTCTTGCTATAAATGTACATTACTTCCATAATTGTATTTCAACCTCTGTATTTTACTGCTTAGTGGAACTATTGAGGAAAAATCAACACAAAAAAAAAAAAAAAAAAAAAAAAAAAGAAAAGAAAGGAAAAAACAAAAAGGGAAAAGGGCACATGATGAAAGAGAGAAAAGGGAAAGGAAATTATATGTTATTGAGACTAGAGTGAAATACTGAATGATTTTTTTTAGCATTGAAAGAAGTATTTGTGGGCCTACAAGGAGAAGCTGTGCTTTTGAAGCTCTCAATGTAGAATACCAAAACCAGGAGTTCTGGGTACCAATCTCTGATCCTTCGACTGTTCATGCACTGAGTTACTGAGAAAGCAAATAATTTCGAGATGGGTGATATCCAGTGAGAAGTCGCCTCATTCCTCTCTGCTTCTGCTTCACCTGGGTCTATTAGTCTCAAATTCTTGGCTGCAGACTGACCCCAGCTCAGTACAGAGGACACAAGGTAACCATTCTCCTCCTGGACCCTCACGCAGACTATTCTGTAGATGGGTGTCTTGGAAAGACTCTTAGAAGCTAGAAAAGAAGTATATGAAGCTTCTCAGGGTGAAAAAGGCTTGGGTCCTCATATTTTCTGTGTCTTCTGCTACTCCAGTAAAGAAGGTTGTTTTATTCTGGGAAGGACAGCAGTCTGCCCACCAACTCAGTACCATGCTTTTCTTCAGGATGAGATTTCAGAGTGGATAAAAATGCTTCCCTGGAAACCCTCACTGTATCTACTCTGCTTTTCTTTGAGAAAGACTGAGAGAGGCACCAGTTTTGGTTTTCAGACTCAGCTAAAGAGACACACTGTGTTTACAACCTAGGATGCCTCGGTGTTCACCACAAATGCAAGATTCCAGCCGGGATCAAGTGTGGGAACTTAAGTCTGGGAGGAGTAAATGGTTTCATTTCTCCCAATTTTGACATTGCACCTAGACTCCCTAATAGATCATGGTGAGAAGGAGTACCTCCAGAGTGTAGTTTATCTTATTATCATGTAAACTGGCAGTTTTGGTAAAATATTACTTAGAAATGCCCACTTCTTACAGTAGGTAGCAAAGGGAGCCTAGAGTAACTAGCTCATATTTAGACACCTAACATTAGGATGTATGGATCCTGTAGGCCCTAAAATTTTCCTGTTGCTGTGGCTGGCTTTTAAGATATGTCAAATTTTACTTGCGCTAGATGGTACATTTTAAGCTTTTTGTGACCTGCTGACATTGTGTTCTGGTTCTATAGCATTTGTCAGTATTGTTAAATCAGGTAAGAGCCTGTTTAAAGCCTATTTCCTTCTTTTTCTTTTTCTTTTTTTTTTTTTCCTGTTATGATTCATAACAAAACTGTATTTTTAGTGGGAAAATATGTTAGTATATTTTATATAGCAACATAGTATACTCTAAATATTAAATGTTATATATCTGTGATATTATAACCTAATGTAATATTACATATAATTAATATATAAAATTAAACCATTCAGGAAACATTTAGAAGCTAAATAAGATAAATCTTTTATAAGATAAATCCTGGACAATTAATTCATTTGGGCTATATCATTCACACAAAACCTTCTGTTCCAAATTAAACTATCCTTCATCAGTATTAATTAGGCAGTAACTGCACTCAAGAATACTCTAGAAGATCAAAAGGGCTATTGGTCTTTCTGACAGCACTGAGAGATTAAAGCTGCTGGTGGTCTAAAGCAGGAAGCTTCATTTAAGCAGTTAAGAATGCTGTCTGTCCATTTGTGATATTTCTACGCTCCTTCTTCCCTCATTATCAAGGTATCAGACTGCTTCAAATCCTCCATACATTTATTCAGTCAGCATGGTTGTGAGGTAGGAAACTCAGAGGAGCAATTAAAGGAGGCTTAGAGTGCTGTGTTAAAGGTATGTAGGCAGCTAAAGATGTAGGTAAGTGCCTAGTGGGATTTTGAAAACCACTTATAGGTTAGAATTACAGAAGGACTTTGTGTCTGAGAGACTAGATGTCTAGCTGTTATTTTAGGTACTGTTAGCCAAAAGCAACTTGAAAGTACCCTGTTTTTTCAAGTTTTTTAAAGTGGACACTACCTCTTCTCTTTCTCTGCTTTACTCTTCTCTTTCTCTGCTCTGCTTTCCTCCTCTTTTGCCTTTGCCTTTCCTTGCCTTCCCTTCCAGAAATAGTGGAGGGTGTCCCTGCTCATTGCAGGGTGGTTAGAAATAGATGAGCTTTAAGGTCCCTTCCAACCCAAACCATTCTATGATTCTATAAGGAGTGTCATTGTTTTTGGTTCCTCTCTCTGTTTCCTTCTCTAGCCATTGCTTCATATAGAATAGCCCAACCTCATGCTTCTCAGCAGCAGCAGTTCAATAAATTGACTTTCCAGTGCTCTTCCATGGGTCAAATAAGCATGAGGGCCATAGCTGTGGTGCTGACTATACACCTTACGCAAGTTGTTTACCCCGCATAAACCTGAGCTAAATCCAATACCGGGTGGCTCGGAACAATCTTGTTCTTAAACCTCCTGAGGTTTTGCATACTGAGTATTGGGGGGGTCAGGCATCAGTAGGATTCATCTAATTCTCTGAACTTTGGTTAGTTCATTCAACTTTTTAGATATATTTTCCATTTATGGTTGTATATTTGCTTCAGAGAAATGCTGCTGTGCATAATCTCACAGGTACAAAGAGCAAAAATAATGCAAATATTTAAACAACATCAAGGCATGAGAATGTACCCTGTGGATTATTTAACTTGTTTCATTGTGATATTTCTATCGCCTGTTTTTCCCTGTTCTATCAATGCTTCTTTACCTGCTTAGTTGAAATTTAAATATCTTATTTTTGATCCTTGTCTGTCTGCTTGGAAGTGGATGGTGTTTGATAATGACTTAATTTAGGTGATAACCAAATCAGTAATGACATTGTGAATTCTCTGATCAGCTCCTGGTGCTTGTGAATCAAATAAAGGATCACAGTCATGAAATTAGTTTTAATTTAAGAAAATTAAAGACAGGTTCTGAAAGTTCAAATGCAGTCTTAAATCCCATGGGTATGGTGCTGATTAACCAGAATGTCTGGCTGACAATTCTCCAAGAAAAACCTACACAAATCTAATATTATAAGTACTGTACTATAAAGGTTAATAATAATTTCTGGAATCAAAAGTAATGGAAATAAAATGAGAAGTGCTTACTTCTTTATGCAGGATTACTGGGATATATATACACCCAATAAAAGGTTTTTACACTGACAAAAAAATTGTCATTAATGGATTTTACAGACAAAAATGGTTCTACCTATGGAAACTCTGATAAGGGTGCAAAATCAAATGCTCAAAGTTAAGGAAAAACTTTAATCAAGCTTTCTGTGCAACAGGTTTTTTGTAATACTGTAGGTACATTGGAACTCATTAGACAATTCCATTCCATGATAACTCCTAAGTCTTTGAAGTTTGGTAATAATAATAATAATAATAATAATAATGAAATGTTAAGAAACTATACAATTCCAGCAAAAATTCTGCTGTAAAGAATTACGTCTTCATGGTCAGTTACTTGCTTCTTTGTTTTTTTGTTGGGTTTTTTTTTTCCCTACTCCAATAAAATTTTGTTCTGTAATTTAATAGCTTAACAAAACTAAATGCTAAAGAATTGTTCAGTTAAAAATTCAGGGTTCATTTGAGGTTAAAAAATGCCATTCATAAATAGACTTTGTAAGAGAAGTTATCTTTAAGATTTTCTTTTACTTTTCATATGTCTAAATTGTGTTCATTTTGCCAAGAATTAAGTTATATATCCTTTACAAGACAGTTTGCTTAATGTTTTTTCTCATACTCTTCCTCTCAAAAAGATCATTAAAAAAACCCATAAGAAAAACACTGAAGACATGAAATGGGTTTCAGAAGTAGTCAGAAGGGGAAAAACAATTCTGTCTCCCTGGTAATAATTTGTCTTCTTGCCATTGAGAAACATAGAAGTATGATCTTGGAAAACTAAAGGTTTAGTTGTGTCAAAAATGTCTTCAGTTAGGAAAAGGGGCTGTAAAGTTTATTATTAGCAACTTTACATCATGTCATATCACCATCGTGTCACACTGGTATTTGTTATGGTAAAAGAAAAGTCTCATCCCATTACTGGCTTTCAAGTCACATTAAAGAATACCAGCTAACTCAACATGGTGCAAGACTAATAAGACATGATAGAAAGTTACTATTATCATAAGACTTTCATATCACATTAGCCCAAGAATGCCACTGCTTCATGTTCTGTTCACTCTTGACATTGCCACTCAGTATTCACTTTCACTACATTTTGCTATTAGATGGGGAAATAAACCTGCAAAACTAGGAATAATTTAGCTGGTAAACAAGCACTCCCTTAGGTTATCATGTTCTATATACCTACAAACACAAGAATTTAAGGTAGAGGAACTTGATCATTGCAAAGTCCAGCCTCTATCAACATACCCTTTAATATTTTAGTCTCAAAATGGTGCCTTGGAACCAAAGTTCCCTTTTCTCAGCAAGGGCAAAGCTGGTATCTCAGAACTAACGTTTCATAAGTCTGATGTGTCTTAGGAGTTGAAAAGGAAACACGCCAGAGAAGGATGTGTTCTAAGTCCTTCATATTCTACCCCACCTTCAGAGGCATATGTATCAAGCCAGAATGTACCAATTCAAATGCACCCTTAAGTTTCAGCACATAAATATTTTTAGGATATGATGACCCTCATGGTGATGCCATTATCATCTTTTAAGTAGCAATTCCATGATAAGACCTATTTAGAGCTTAAGTGAGACGTGGGTTCCGTAGTGTGTTATGTTCAATGTGTACTTATGGGCAAAAAGGAAACACATCTTACAAACATTACTGTTAGTATAACTGAAATCCTAATAGTCTAATCAAAGAATCATTATTAATTCAGATGTAATTATGCAGTCAGAATAATAATGGAGTCTAACAACGCATGACAAAACAAAGCTTTATTGAGGCAGTATGGGCAACAACATGTCCATATCGCAACTAAGCCAATCACTGAGAGCAAACACGGCATCATGAGTTGTGCCGATGCCTTTTGAATGAGGATAAGTCATGGCACCCCTTGGCTCCAGCAATGGCAGTGTGATTTGAGAGGATCACACCTCACATGAATAGTATGGGCAGCATCCTGCCTACACTGCTAATGTTGGTAAGGGGATAGGGTGTCGTCAGTCTTTCTATGCTGCCAATACTGGTCAAGAGCAGTATGTCAGAAGTCTGTCTGTGCTGCTGATATTAGTCAAGGGGCAGGGTATCAGGAGGCAGGGTGTCAAATTATTAAAGAAGAAATAAAGAAAAAAACAAACCGAAACCTACTACAGGAAAAAAAAAAAAAAAAAAAATCA
>VXBL01005971.1:28302-71888 GCA_013400195.1 Aramus guarauna | reverse complement strand
AAAAAAAAAAAGTCGTACTGAGGAATGGGAAGCAGCCAGTCATGGTTATAGTACAGTCAGAAAGGAATTTCTACTGTGAAACTTGCTTAATGTGCAAGTAGCAATACCTTCTGCCTGTCCTGACCAGTTCACTTGAAAGCAGAGTGGACATGCTCCAAGAAATATGCTTGCAGGAAAACAAACAAACAAACAAACAAACAAACAAACAACCTGTAGCTAAATGGTATAATTCTTCCTGGGAACTGGATTTTGAATGGAAAGAAAAACAGTCAGGGCAAGTGGGTCATGCAGCCTGCAGAAGAGAACAGGAGGGTAGCTCAGACAGTGTGTCTCACTGAAGTTGGTGGCCCTGTAACCCAGTGCTACACTGCTGTTGCTACTAGCAGGACTCAGGTGAGTCTGCAACGCCTTAGGACTGAAGCTTCTCAGGCTTACTTTGTCTAAACTTTTCTTGATCTGCCTGGAGCTTTGCTTTCTGCTGGGTTTTGGTTGTTTGGTTGTTTTTTCTAATGACTAGGTTGCTATAAGGGCCACATTTTTTGTACTTTTTACACCCCCACCCATCTTTATATGTTGTTGTTTGGTCCTTGTTACTCCTCGAGGAGCATAGGGCTGCAACAACACTATGCCACTGAACCCGGTGGGATAGTGTTGTTGCATTTTCCGTAACAGATTTTGTTTTTTACATGATTGGGTTGTTAGCCCAAAAACCCATCTTTATATGGTACAACCATATTTTTTACACAGACAGTAACCAATTTACACAGCTATTCTGTGTAAATTAAATATTTATGACTGCAACACAGTGATCCANTCCTTACTTTCTCACCCATCCACAGAGGAACACGATAATGCGACCCTTTAGAGCTTAGCCTATGAGAAAGTGCCTAGTATGCATAATTAGCTGGTAACAGTATAAAAGGTATACTTGTGTTGCAATAAAGTTGAAGCTTGCTTTACCACTCACATTGAGTCGATCGCTTGTCTTCCCTCGCTCGTCGCACCAGTGTGCAGAAATACAACTGTATTTGACAACAGAGACCTTGAGAAGTCAGGACGTAAGGCTGTGGTGTACAAAAGTACAGTAATGAGAATGTAAGGAACAAAGCACAGGACGAAATTAAAACCCTCAAACTCACCAATAGTCAGTTATTGTTATAGAGACTATACTCTCTATAGATATAGAATAGAGACCAGGAGCGGCATAAAAATGGTTTTAGAAGTAAAAAACCCCAAACATATAATGTCTAGTAAATTCAGATGTAGTGTGGAATCGCAAATCAACAAAGGTTTAAAAGCACTTTAGGAAACACATACAGATAGATCCTGGTGAATCCCCCCAAAAAAGGAGAAAGGAGAGGAGGAAGAACAAACCAGTGAAGAATCTAGAAAACTTGCCACCTGCTTCAATCATCCTTATGCTTGTCAGGGAGGACTGTCTCTGTCAGCCTCAGGATTGAAAGGGGCATTAGAAGGGTGAGCATAACGCCGTAAAAAGGGGTAGATATTATGAATGTGTGTGTAATGATCTTAACTGTATCATCATTATTATTATAGGGTTTTTTCTTTAATAGTATGTTATTCATTAGGTTATTTATTTATTTATTCTATAATTAAATTTAGACTAATAATATTTTTTTTTTACTAGACTCTTGAGATTTCAATTATATTATTAATAAATTCTTGGCTTTACCTTTAAGTTGTGTCCCTTTTGACCTCATGAAGATTTTAAGAGTATCAGGCTAAGTATCCAATCTAAGTCATACAGCTTGTGAAGAGTCATGTCATGGATGAAAGATGGAGATCTTCTACCATACTGTCTTCCCAACACATCTGTGTTCTGGCAGACTTGATCTATTCTGAGTAGGAAACCTTCAGCCATACAAAGTTCTTGAAGCTACTTTTTCTCCTTTAGCATTTTAACTGGGTCAAATTCATGGCACCCTATGTATTCTGTGGAATCAAAATATCACGAAGAGTAAATGAACAGTGCCTCAAAGACTTCATAACAAGATAGTCTAGATATGACTGTACTTATTAGTCTGTTGACTTTTTTTAAGATAAATTGAATTCAATATTGTACTTATTGCTAAGTATGTATAATTTGCACTTTTCTTTATTCCTTCTTGGATTCTTCTTTTGTTCCTTCCTTCCTCAACAGAAGAAACTAATCAACCCTGTGAAAATATTAAATGGAGCATTTTGCAATTCTAAGGCTGTAAGCATTTACAGCACCATCTCCCATGTCTACTAGATATTTATCTTGTACTTAAAATGTTTTTCGTCTTCAAATGTGCAATTACTTTATTAAAAGCTATTCTTGTCATCTTGTGCACATGTAATCCAGAGCTTCATTGGAAAACCACAGAGCAAAATGAACATATTTCCTACCGATTTCCTTGGGAACAGTAAATGCCATATGCATTTCTGAATGATGACAAGAGATGACACAGCTGAATGTATTTGAACTTTTTTTTTTTTTTTTAATGTGACACATAATGTCTTTACATATATTGACTGTTCGATGCTACAGCTTTTTGATTCAGGGTGCTTGCCACTTCATACTGCTGTCATTATAATGTTCACAAATGTAAGTTAATTTTCCACAGTTAAAGGCTCATAAAATGGTACAACTTATTGTTTGATTTCTTGCCATGTTCCTTCCTGAGTGATCACCTCATTAAGATTATTGCTGCAGTTTATAATCATAAAGTCATTCTTAATTCTATATTTTCCTTTAAAACTGCTACTGAGAAACTGTCACTGCATTATCTTTGAAACATTTCTCATCTATCAAACTTATTATTGCTGCAGGATGATGGAACTGAGATACATAGTTTTGCTATTTCCTTATTGTATTTAGGTTTTTTCTTCTGCTTATTTTCATTTGGGCAGCTGTTTATTTCATGGCTTTAAGTCTCGTTCATCATGCATTTGCTGCTTACTAGGGTGTGAACCAGTTCTGGGACCGCCTATTACAATTTGGCTGTGTTAAGTGGATGAAGATGAATAAATAGATTGAAAGAAATATCATTTGACTTCAGACTGTATCTGTTCGCAGTTTTTTGCTACTGATTACATATTTGCTGTAGAAAGGAAGGAAGAAAAAGAAACTGACAATTAAAAAAAAAAAAAAAACAAAGCCAGAAATAATTAAAAAATATTATTTCTTGCTGATTCTTCACAAGTTACCAATGTTGGCACCAACCCTGCTGAATTGCTTGAATTATTTTTAATAGTCACCTACATCTTTACAAAAATACTCATTGTCCTTTACATACAAAGAAGATTCAGGATCTGCAGGGGTTACTTGCTGAAGCTTTAACTCTAAAAACATGTTTTGCACAGCTCTAAATTCCATCTACACCTTGTCTGTTGCTGATAAATTTCTTGAAATAGCTGCTTGTCTGCATGTAAGCAATCAGGCATGTTTTTCCACTATAGAAAGTGCTTACAGGATTCTGGTTTTTTACTCACTAATGCTCAGTCAAACATCAGAGTCTTCCTGGTCAATCGAAACCAATGACTTCTGCTACTGAGCCATATATCTACAAAATTAAATGCAAAAGTTTGTCACCCTTCTATAGTGTTAGACTAAAGCTGTCAGACATTTATAGCACTCACCCAAACACCTAGATCTCCTACTTGAAGAGATCTAGACGGCAACATGCTCATTAGCTCTGAGGAATACTATCTTCCCTATTAAGTAAAGGAAGAGTACTTACAGTTAAGACAATTTGAGCTTGATCATATGACCAAAGAAAAACATGAGTCGGAGGAGATATCTGGACGTCATCTAGTCCAAGGTCCTGTTCAAAACAGCGCTTAACTTCAAAGTTCCGTCAGGACATTGTTCAGTTCATTTCTGAAAAGCTCCAAGTGTTTATTTTCTCTGGGAAACCTGTTCCAGTTTAACCACCCGTACTGAGAAGAGTGATTCTCTTCCTTATGTCCAATATGAATTTCCTTTTTTACAAGTTGGATCTCATCTCTTACTCTTTCTGTGAGAAAGGGCATTTCTCACAAGAGTCTTCTATATAAAATCTTTGGAGTGTGGTGGGAAACTGCAGTTAAACTACCCCGGGACTTTCTCTTCTTCAGCCTAAAAAAATCCTACTTCCTTAGCCTATGTATGTCATATGCCCCCAGACATCTTAGCACTCTCTGCCAGACTATCTCCATTCTGTCAAAATCTCTTTTGTACTGTGGACTCAAAACTGGAGGAGCCCCATGTTCCCGGTGCAGCCTTACCAGTGCTGAGAAGGGAGGATAATAATTTTCCTCAGTATTCTGGCTTCACCCTCGCAGCCCAGTATGCAGACTGGTATGCAGTTAGCCCTCATCACTTTTGCCTCATTTCCAACATGCTGTCCCCGGGAACGCCAGGTCCATTTTCTACAGAGCTCATTTTTTTATCCAGTCAGTCCCTAACTAAACTGAAGCATGGTTTCTGACGTCACAGGTGTAGAACTTTGAATTTGCCTTTGCTGAGATTCATGGGGATTTTGTAGGCCCATTTGTGCAGCCCATCAAAGTATCTCTGAATGGCAATCCTGTCCTCAGCATATGCCCATACCTTTTTTTCTTTGGGTTGCAGAGAGCATATTCTAGTCCATCACCCTGATCACTGATAGTGCCTTTAAACAGCATCAGTCCTTTATGTTCACTTGAGGAACTCTTCTTGTAACAAGTGGCCAGTTGGACTTTTGACTGTTGACCCCTACCTTTTCAGCTTGATCCACTTCTCCGCTCAAACAGTCCACATCTCTCTAACTTCACACGAAGGATATTATGGGTAAATCATGTCAAAAGCCTGGTTAAATTCTAAGTAAACAAAAATCCGCTGGTCTCCTCTCACTCACAGAGCCAGTTACTTCAGCTGTCAAGGAGCAGCCAGAGTGGGGCTGCCCCACAGAGGAGGATGAACTGGGAGCCGCAGGTAGCCATTGTGCTGAAAAGGCAGTGTGCCACTGACAGAGCACCCTCCCACAGTACTCCAGTTGGGCCAGGACAGGGCCAGGACCCTGCCATCCCTCAGCAATTATCAAACTGTTCAAAGGAGTCAGGTCCAGAGCCCAGGGATCACCTGTCAAGGCCATATCGACAGAGGAGGTCTGAGATCCAGCTAAGGAGTCAAGTAAGCAGGCCAGGATAAGGATCAGCGAGGTACCTGGGGGGAAAATGTATACCGGCAATGTACCTCTGGGAAGGAACAAAGGATAGGACCAAAGCTTAAGTACAGCTTCAAAGCAAATTGGGAGGTATCACCTCATCTCCCATCTCCTTCTGCCCCAGCGCTTCCCAAGTTGTCTGATCCCATGTCACAGACCTGTCCTGAGCACGGTCAGCCGGACCCCAAATGGGATGGGCAGGCAAAGTCTATTGATGCTCTTAGGTCTCTGATGCACAGGAGCGCAAGTTTCATGAGCAAGCTGAGGTCTTTGGAAAGCTGAGGGGTTTGGTCTGCTAGTTTCTTTCCTCACTTTTTGTGGGATCTTAATATTTTCTCCATCATCTTCTTTGGATCCAGCTGCCATTGACTATCACATTCTCAATCAGTTCTCCTTTCTTTCTGGGTACCAGGTCAAGAACAGCTTTAAACTGTTCATGCAAAATTTGCATCAAAACAGAACAACATTTCAGAAATATTCTGGATTGTTTGAGTCATGCTATCTTGCCCTCCCAGCAGATGTCACAGTTGCTAAAATCATCTATGAGAGCTAAGGACTGCAATTATGAGACTCTTCCTGGTTGTTTTAAAATGGCTTTGTTTAGTTCCTCTTCTTGATTGGGCTGCCTATAACTGATGCCCACCATGCATGATGCCCCCATCCCACTTTGTTTGTTTCTTAGCTGATCTTGACAAATAAACTCTCCAAAGGACTGTTGCCCATTCCATAGCAGATTAATTTTAGCTTCACATTTTTTTGTTCATTCCCACTCCTCATCTTCCTTGCCATTCTTTCCTTAAGAGTCTGTAACCATCTGTTGAGGCTCTCCAGTCATGCAAGCTACCCCATCACATCTCTAATTCCAATGATGCATGGTTCTGAAACTTCATACAGACTTATAGTCTCCCATAGGATTTATGTGCTTTTCTATCAGCAGTTTGCCTACGTCCCCCAGCGTCCAGCCTTCTTACAGGGAGTATGACAATATTATCCATTCCTCTGATGCATGCACACTTCTGTGCAAACCTCATTATCCAGAAAGTTCTACACTCCCTCTATAGATAAGCAAAACATAGATTGTTTTCCTTTTTACTCTACTCTGTGTGTATTATGTGTTTTGTGCATGAAACTGAGCAAATGAGTAAGTCCATAAAAATGGGATGTTCTCACATAAAAGAAGAAAATAGTTTTAGCATATATTTTACTTCAAATGCTAGTTTTATGCAGTTAGAAGACTGCATCTGTCATTCTCTGTGTTGTGAGGAAATCTGAATTTTCCACTTCACTAAAGCACCCACCATAGAAAGAAAAGACCTGGAAACCACGGGGTTACTTTAATGCTGTATTTAATAGATTCTTTCTCACTAGCTCTTGAAGTGTTGGAGGAAATGTGAGTGATAAATAGTTGTAACTAAAGTGAAAATATCTGACATTGTGTGAAAAATGAGGTGGAAGTGCACTTAAACATCTAATTAAAAAGGGCTGCTGACAACAGCAAGGAATTGTAGGCAGCAGTGAAGCTAAAAGCTCACTAAAAACTATTCATGTAGCATATTCCTGAGAGTAGAAATTAATGTTGGATGCTCTTCTGATACCCTAGACTGAAAATGCTGTCAGGCATGTTTCTTTTAGACACCTGTGTGGAAAAACATAAACAAAAAAGAAGATATTTTCTCTCCGTGTCCACTGTGTGGTCAACTCTAGGATATGGTTGGAGATTTTCCTCTGATAGAGGGTGGGACATTTCAGGTGCAGTGGACAACCTACATTTTTATAAAACTATAAGAATTGCCAAATGATACAAATGCCAGCCAAGCTGTAGCTACTATTGTGACTGCATTATTGAGAGATGTGTATCAAGTCTGGATGTGGTAAAGTTTTTAGGTCTGAAATAGTACTCTGGAAATATGACACATTGGCTTAGGAATAGTGGGAGTAAAAGCTGAAGCTTAGAGAAATGATCAATTCTTGTTTTATACCACAATAATGTTCTTGCGAATTAATGACTGAAGTCGAAGATGAGCTTCATTTCATGCTGCATCTAGCATGTTCCATACTGAAGAAAACTTGACCTTTTTTTGCAAGAAATAAAAATATTTTCTGTCTTTCATTTTTCAGCAATAAAACATTATTTTTTTAGCTTTAAGTGAAAGTCTATTTCCAAGAATATTGGAATTATATTAGATATTTAAATCACAGTCTTCATCACAATTAGTGGTTAAATTATTAAAATTTAATGGAATTATATAATCATTCCCACTTGTAAATATAAAAGAAACTGAATCAGTTATACACATTTGACTCTCATAGCCTTTTCATCCTGCAGATGTAATTCTCAAGACACTGTAGTGTGAAAATCATGAAACAGCTGACAGCTTGCTTTAAAAACTCATCTAGTTATGTCTGGTTGGTTCTGCAAATACTTATTTTTGACTAATGAGATATATCACTTGTTACAAAAGCAGAAGTAGTATATGTTGCATTGTTCACGGCCTGTTGGATAATCCAGGTCATGCAGAAATAAACACCAATATCTTAAATATAAGAAAAAAAATAAAATCACTAAGATGAAACTGCTAATTCTTGTCAAGGTTCCAGTATCTGAGGGTGAAAATCTTGTTGCGTTTAATTTGTTTTTAGAGTAATACAACTTCACTGACTTCATTGGAGAATTTTTTTCACACTTTGTAAACTTGTATAAAAGGAAGGATACTTATGCTTCTTAGATTTATTGTGTATGGATTGTTTCCAGTTGCAAAAAGGGCTGAAACTTGATCCTTTATGCTAATGCTAGTGTTTCACAGTGAAAAAAACCTTTTCATTTTAAAGCCCCCAGTCGGTCTAATAGTGTGGGAAAGCACTTTTAATCTCTGAAAACTGAAAGAATCAAAGTGAAATCCATCTGCATAATTTTCTGATGCATAAAAAATTTTTTAAAACACAATTAGTGGGGGTAAAAAAAAAAAGCAGGATAAACAAGAAAAAACAGTCTGCTAATCACCTTATTCACAGTTTCAATGCATAACTTTTCTATTAGTTTGACAGTGGATATTAATGTGTGTTATCTTGAATTCAGCTGTGAGAAGACATCCATATATTTTCATTAATGTGGCTATTGGTATGCACTGGGGTAATGTGGACAAAACACTGAGTTGGCAGGTTGAGTGGAGAGTGTTTAGAAGAAAAAGTCATCATCAGCCTAAGTGAATTGGCTATGGCTACCAAACAAGCTGGCTGAAACTCTACTTGCAAAATGAAGAATTATTATTTTTATTATTATTACTACTACTACTATTATTTGTTATGTGTTGGAGCAACACTGAAAATAATCAAAATAAAGTGCTGTTGCCTTTAGCTAGTTATATTTAGTGAAGCTCTACCTCACTGTCAAGAAGGACTTGAGTCCATATGTCTGGCAATTAGGTCACTGAGATACCCTGATTTTATTTGCTAGTCATCAATACCATGTTTGAAATAAGAAATTTTCCTGGAAAAAAGGGGTCTTGGAATTTATTGATGTCTGAAAATGTTTTTTACCAACATAGTGATTTTTGTTCAAGAAAATAGGAAGTTCTGTTGAAATGTTGTTAACCACTGTAGCTTAAAAAATTCAGTTTTCTTATAAAATAAATAAATAAATACCTCAAAAAATTGCAGAGAATTCAAAGAGGATACCCTTGAAGATGAGTAGTTTTGAGATGTCTTTGCTTAAGTCTGTGTGAGCAGACACAAAAATCTGGGAGAATGACGTATGCAGAGCAACAGTGAGGACCTTGTTCTGGGAAAGGCTGCTCAAGTTGTTCAGCGGTGCCAGTGGTTCCAGTAATCCTGGTGTGCTTCTTTTCTTCTCTTGTAACTGTTTTGGGGTTCGGTCTCAGTTCTCTGTTTCTTTTAATCCACTCCCAGTAACATCCTGTTCAAATGTCATTCTGGAAAAAGAAAGACTGCTTAAGACTCAGTCTCAGGCTTTAGAGAAACAGTAATAGAAATACTGTTAAGAGTCCAATGATGCAGCAACAACCTCCTCTGAAAAGTCAGTAAACCACAGAGACAAGTGGGTTAAGACACTTGGAGTGAAACTTACTAACGTATGACTTCTTGCATTTCATCTCTCCATTGCAACTGACTCCACACTGTTTTTTTTAATAACTGTCATTGCATTAGTGTCAAACGTGGCTTCAAGGGCAGTGTCTCACTGTTAATCTGGCTCAAATATATGTGTGCAAAAGCTATAGTGTGCCAAAATTTTGATGAAATAAACCTCACAGTAATTACAGTATGAGAACTACAGTAACTGTGCTAGAGGAAATAAAATCAAATAAAATCAAAGCCTGAGCTTTCTTTGTGGGTTTGGTTTTTTTCCCATTAAATTAGCCTGACAGTAAGAAAGAAAGAAAAAAAAATAATTTAAAAAATAAAATAAATAATAAAAAAAGAATAACCAGGTAGGATGGCATTGGCGTTGAGATCTTGTTCCTGATATAACTTTATTCTGTTGAGTTTTGCTTCATCTTTCTGGATTCCCATCTTACCAAATGAGAAAATTGCTACTTAAGACCCTCATCGCTATGGGAAGACCAAACTAACCAGCTAGAATTTTTATAAAGAACAAAGGGTTAAATTTTCTGCTGATTTAGCATGACTGACTGCTGAGAGTTGGCCTCCAAAATGCATATCCCTATGCATTTTATTGCAATATTGGTAGAGGATTGTGATGTAAAATTGAGGAGAGGCAATATCAAACGACCTAATTTGTGAATTATTTATTGCTGGGAGATATCCTTGACAGCAGACTGGGAATATATGGGATTAATATAGGGAGCAGATGCACCACCACCACCACCCTACCCTCGAGTTATTTTCCATGATATATTTTATTGGAATTCACATCAGAGCCATCACAATGGCAATCCATAACACAGAATATGCTGCTAGTGAAGCCCATGCCCAGAGGCTGCATCAATAGCTTGTTACATGAGCCTTCAGTGCTCACTCACCCTGCTAGCGTGAAAATGAGAACTGTGGGGTGAATCCTAATAGCTTCTGTCAGGCCTCTTAGGACCAGTGTTTGTATGACTGCATTGGCTTCTCATTTATCCTTGATATCACTACCTATTCATCTCCCTCTTGGCTTTGAAGGTGAAATCCCTTATTCTCCTTCATCAGAGTTGACAGCAGCACCAAAGCATTGTCTCTTGTGTTACAACATTCTCCTATCCAGAGCATGGAAACATTATTTCCTCAGGAAAACATAAAACAAAACCAAACTGGCTTTTTTTGTCTAAGAATGCCATTAACAGATAGCATTTTTTCAAGCGGATAAGATATTTAATCCTTTGTCTTCTCTGCTGATTTGGCATGGACATAAATGTTCACAAAGTTTACTTCACCTGGAAAATTTACAAGAGAAAAGAAATGACTTCTGATTGATAGATTCTTACTTTTTCAAAGCTAGACCAAATTTTGATCATTTTGATTATCTTTTTATAAAGTTGGGACTTTACACATTTTTAAGAACTGTTCTATTTCTAGGAAGAACTAAGGCATGCCTAACAGCTTATAATATACAGATGATCAGATTGGATGGAAACTGTGGTTCCCTTTTGCCCCTTGACTCTATGAATCAATGTATTCTAGGAAGAATTGTTTACATTTCTGAGACACTGTTTTCTGCTTGACACCCTTTGTAAAGTTGGATGTTTGAGCCATGGGACATAGAGTGTGCTCCTCCACATGTCATTCAGCTTGGCTGAAAATTGCTTGTTGAGTTTCTATGCTGCCCTTAGCAGTGGTACAGCTGAGCAACAAATTACTTGACCTATCTCTAATGTCTCATAACCTCTATTAGTGATAGAAAGTAACTGAAAATATGATTTAGTTGCCTGGCTAGGTTTATTTGTAACAACTTTGTCTGACCAGAAATGTTTATATCTAATGCAGTTTGTGAATAAGATTTATTTCAAAGGAAAATTAAAACAAAGAAAACTGCTTTCATTTTAACGTTTCTACAAAGAGAGTAGTATCAATATACTGTTGATACAATACAATGCAATGTCAGTAAAAAACTTCTTAACAGTTTTTTTAGCACCATCATGAAGGATGTGGAAAATTTTTACCCAAACAGATTCTTCGTGATGGTTCCACTGGTAAACTATAGGCTTGTATATTCAGGATATAAGCATACCCAGACTTCATTTTTGTGTTAACAAATTACTAGTGCAACTATGCAAGTTACTGTGTTTACCACCAGCAGTGGTGGCACACCATCTTATAGCAATCACATATGTTCAGTCCATTGAGCCAGCAAAAAGTTCTCACATAAGAGAAGTTTATTGGGTGTAAAACCTCTAGAAGCTATTCTCCATGGCAGAGAAGGACCTGGGGGTACTGGTTGACAGCCGGCTGAATATGAGCCAGCAGTGTGCCCAGGTGGCCAAGAAGGCCAATGGCATCCTGGCTTGCATCAGGAATAGCGTGGCCAGCAGGAGTAGGGAAGTGATTGTGCCCCTGTACTCGGCGCTGGTGAGGCCGCACCTCGAATACTGTGTTCAATTTTGGGCCCCTCACTACAGGAAGGATGTTGCGCTGCTGGAACATGTCCAGAGGAGAGCAACAAAGCTGGTGAGGGGTCTGGAGNTATTCTATTCTATTCCTACAGAAAAAGAAAAAATACCTATAATGACTACACTACGTACTTAAAGGAGTACAGAGACAGCTATCTCTTGTATTCCTTCAGGCTCACAGTTCTTCAAAAGAAGGGAAGACTGAGGCAATCAACTATGAATTGACCTAAAGAGTCTGAATTTCTGAGACTGCAAACTTGACTACTGTAATGCTTAAAGCATCCAGTCCTTTGCATATTCCTAGCTAGGTGCAGTTCATGACTGTTCATGAGACTGTGGTGCTTAAAAATTCTTAGAAGGTGGGACAGAAAGCTTATCCCATGGCCTTAATCATGCAAATGATCAGAATATATGATGAAAACTGTAGTTTTAACCTCAGAAATAGCAGAAACACAGACCATAAGAGTATCAGTAATAAAACAATGTTTTTAACTTTTGGATGAAAAATATTGGAGTATGGATATCTTTCAGTTAGTTATATTGTAGTTGTATACGCAATCTGATACTATCACATTTAGACAGTTTGAAATCTTTTCATTCATTTTTCCATCTGAGTGACCACCATATGAATACAAATAAAATGTTATTTCTAAAATAGTATTGACTCACAGGAATGTAAAGTTAGAGGTAGGAAAGATGTATTACAGTATTTAAGACATTTTATTGCTACAACAGGATTATTTTTTTTTCTTTTTCTACTGGAATTATATTTTTAATGTTTAATGGGATGCAGGATTAAAAGTCTTCCTTCTCTTTCACATACCAGCAAGCACTATCTGGAAATAGTGCTGCTTGCTTCTTTCTTTTTTTTTTTTTTTTTCTCCTTCCCCAGATTAAACATTTCTTTCCTGAACTTTATCCTCTAATAGTTCTTTCTACATGTGTATTTTAATCATTTTTTTCTCTGTCTTGGGTGTTAGATTATAATTATGTTCCTCTTTTGCTGAGTTTCTTAGAGGAGCTTTTGAAAGATAGATGTCCATATCCACAGATACTCAAAAGATTAATGGTATTTGGGTGGAGAGCATCCAGTCTTCATTCTCCACTTTTGAAGAAATTCTTCCAGCACATCTCATCCATATTAAAGTTTCTTGCTGGACTAATTATCTTTCAGCAACATGTAATATGCAATTACAGTGACAATCCATGGTCATATGAATCATAATTACCTTCCTATCTGTTATCTCCCTATAACTATGTGCATTTGCATATACTTATCATCATTGGAAAGGATGCTTTTAACTGTTATATGTCCATTTTAACACTGTGTCAGTGTGCTCATTAGGGGTCATTTATAATTACTCCCACACAGAAGTAATTCCATTAATGCTTTTTTGAATATTTTCTCAGAAGAAAAATCACATCTATTTTACCAGATGAATCTTAATATTAACTTACTCATTTGTTTTACCTCTCCATGCTATCTTTCTCAAACAACATTGATCTTTTCACTTTATTGCAGTTTAGTATCAATTGCATACTGCTAACCCCCTTCTCTTCTACATATGCACAAATTTATTAAACAAATTCAGATTAAATTTCAATCCTTCTGTCAGTGGCATGGTCCAGATTGGCAAACTCATTTAACCTTTACTCCTCAATATGACAAGACCAAGTGGGTTGATATTTAAGTGTTCTCACCTTTTCGTGTAGGCTTCCCATGAGGAGTTTTCACACACACATACACCCCATCTCATATATGACTGCTTCCACAATATGAATGCCGGTTTTGTCTGTTTTCTCCTTTAGGCTCTTCAGAGTTTAAAGCTCCCAGTCTGCCACCACCTATGCAGAAGGCATCTAGAATGGGACAGGTCCAGATTAAGACATCTAAATATAGTGTCTATGAGGTAGCTAAGTGTCTAAATTCCTATTATAGCCAGTGGAGATCAAAGGCTCACCTCAGCTACCTAGACACAAACACACAGTGCCATTGAGATCCTGCTTAGTACAGAACACAGGTAGATTCATCCAAAGACATTGAAGGTTGCACTGAATGCCATTTGTAAGTACCTGAATAACATGTGTCTGGAGACCCCAGAGCTGGATATGATACTTCAACTGTGGTTTAATGAGTACTGAGGAAAAGGGAATAGTCACTTTCCTCCATATACTGGCTGTGGTCCTGTTCCCAAGCCCAGGATATCTGTTATGCATCACTACCAAGGCACACCATGGGCTTATATTCAACTCGCTGCCTGCCACCCCCTGGGCCTTTCCCACAGAGCTGCTTCCCTGCTCCTCCAACCCCAGCCTGCACCACTGCAGGAGGATAGTCTTTCCCACAAGCAGGACTTTTCAACTGTCCTTGATTGTCACAAAATTCCTTTTGCCACATTCCTCCAGCCTGTCAGGATCACTCTGAATAGTAGCCCTGGCCTCAAATGTATTGATTAGCCCTCCCTCTCAAACTTCATGAGAGTCTACTGCCTGTCCTTTTCTAGGCCAGTGGTAAAGATATAAAGCAAGGGAGATCCCAGGATAGGCTCCTGAGGTAAGAATATGCATATTTAACCACTACCCAGCCAGTAATGGCTGGATAGGTAATCCATCCATTTTTTTCACCTATCTTGTAGTCCAGACATCCAGATCATAGCAGATTGTATAAATCTAGATATAACATCCCATACAAAGTTGTTGTTGGAGGTCATGTTGAAAGCCTTGCTGAAGACAAGGTATTCTGCTTTCCCTTCCCACAGATTCAGTAATTTCATGATAAAAGACAATAAATTTACCAAGGAGGATTTATCCACCATTAATCTATGCTAGTTGTTCCCATTCACCTTCTTCTCCTTCACATGATTCACTGTATGATTCTCTGCATCAGTTTCCTAAACACTACTGATGGATGTACTAGCATTTTAATAAACTAAATCCTCTAGTCACTGTGGACAGTCAAGTCCCCTTTTGCTACAAATAAGCATCACCCTTTTCCTGTCATTTTAAAATACCAGCTTCCAAAGTAGTTAAACTCCTGATGTTCAAATTTGTTAAGTCACAGAAACTGATCTGTAATCAACCTTGCACCTAACTGGTTTTGTTAACTTTGTGGAAGTAAAGGTTCCCTAGGTCATATTTCATCTCAGTGTCTCATGACTTCTGAAATTAGTTCACTCTCCCTACCTGCAAGAAAAGATTTCCTTCTAGCAAGGTGTTAAGCACTTCATTGCATGTTTGGAAAAGGAGCTGGAAATAGAAACATAATAATTAATAAGAATTTTCCTAATATTTTCCAGAAATTTATTCTGCAGTACCTGAGGTATTTTTGTTGCTGTGAAAGGATCTTTAATCCTTCTCTGTTTTTCCTATTTCAAATGCCTTTTCCTCACTCTTCTAAAAAAATACCTATGGCTGTGATGTCTTCTTTGGACTTGTTTATTTTCCAATTTTCTTTCCAAAACTTTTTTTAAATGTAGATGAAAATGTCAGTACCTAGTCTGAAGATCACTAAGGTGCAAGTGATCCTCCACGAGGTAAGGTGGAGATGTCACACTATACGTAAGGCAGAGGTTTGATTTCACAGCCCTTACAGTTAATGATGATGTGATTGGGAGCCTCTGGGTAAGGATTAAGGGGGTGGAAAACAAAGGAGACCTTGTAGGCTGTGTCTACTACCGATCACCCAGCAAGGATGTAAGCGCTGATCAGTTATTCTATAGGTTAGTTAGTTAGTTTAGTCCTTGTTACTCCTCGAGGAGCATAGGGCTGCAACAACACTATGCCATCGGACCCGGTGGCGTAGTGTTGTTGCAGTTTCTGTAACAGGTTTTGGTTTTTACATGATTGGGTTGTTAGCCCAAAACAAAACCCCCAACCCAGAGGGCCGGGGTGCAACATTTTAGTCTGGCCTCTCCCCAGACAGACCTGTTCAGCTTGGTTAGACCTGCCAGGAGCGCAAGGCTCCCGCTGACATAGCTCTGTGGATCGACAAGGCATGCAAGCCACCACACCACGACAAGGTAAGTTGCACCAACTAGTGGTGGATTCTATAGGTAATTAGGAGAAATCTCTGGATCAGTAGCCCCTGTCCTTATGGGAGATTTCAACTTCCCAGACATCAGCTGGGAATATCACACTGCTGTGACAAGCAGGCCTGGGAAATTCTTGAACCTGGTAGGAGATAACTTTTTGTCACAAGTACTCAGTGAGACAACTAAGAAAGATGCCCTCCTAGACTTGCTATTTTGAATAGAGAAGGACTGGTGGGAGTTGTGATGGTAGGTGGCTGTCTTGGCCACAGTGATCACAAAATGGTTCAGTGTAAAATTTTTGGTGTAATGAAGGAAAAAGTCAGTAGAGTTGCTACCCTGGATTTCCAGAGAGCAAAGGTTAAGCTATTCAGGGATCTATTTAGCAGACTACCCAGGGAATCTGCCTTTGAGAGGTTAAGAGTCCATGAGTGCTATTCAGTCTGTAAGAACTACCTTTTAGAAGTCCAGGAGCAGGCAATGCAACTGTGTTGCAAGTCAAGCAAGCAGGTCAGAAGACCAGCTTGGTTAAACAGAGAACTCATCATGGAGCTAAGGAGGAAAAATAAACTCTATGATCTCTGGAAGAAAGGTCAGGCTTCACAGGAAGATTACAGAGCCATGGTTTGTTTATGCAGGGAGAAGATACAAAAGGCCAAAGCTAATTTAGATTTGAAACTGGCCATTGTTGTTTCAGATAACAAGAAGTGCTTTTTTAAGTACATTAATAGCAAGAGGAGGTCTAAAGAAAATACATCAATAGAGGTGATCAATACTGCTTGAAGACTGTCACCTGACTAACAGATCATGTTTGTAAACAGCACGGGGTTTTGCCTCAGTCTTTCATAATAATGATAGACGACACCTGAGTTACTTAATCCTTTGAACTACTTGTCTGTGATGGAATATCTTCATTTCTCAAAGGAGCATACTCTACAATTTAAGAATTGTTGTCCTCATTATTTTCAAGCATAATATTCTTGGTGATGTGTCAATATGCATCATGAGCAATTCCTTGAATTTCAGGGGTATATCCCTGACAAAACAGTCTATGCAGCCCCAGAAGCCAGCTAATCATGTATTACAAATGAAGTATGCAGTCCTTGTCTTCTGGTTGGTTCATTTTCTTCTATCACTTGTCTCTGCAGTTTTCTGCTATCGTCTGTCAACTGTGGAACTTTTTAAAGCTTTTTATAATGTTTTATTTCAGGACAGAGACAGACAATGTTACAGACATACTTGAAGAAAATCATTCTGGAAAAGGATCTACCATTGTCAAGGATTTCATGTGGAGACAGAGCAGGAGCAGATGATGTACATGCTATTTATCTTATTTCTCTTCTGCCAAGCCAGAAAGTTTTTCAGGCTTTTGCCTGCCAATAAAAATCCAACTGTGCCTGTATGCTCACAATTAATGGGAAAGGTCACAATCTGTCAGAACCAAGAAAACCTCTTCTATGACTTTCCAGATTTTTATGAAGATGACAAACATAAGAAGCTTGTTTTGTTTTTTATTTGACATAGCAATCATCAATTCCAGTGATGACACCTTATTTCATGAACTACAAGTCTCAATCACCATATGACATCATTCAATAATCAGGATAAGCTAAGAAAGATCCTGCATTCTGACATTAAAACTTTCCAGAAAAACAAACAAATAAAAAAACCCCAAAAATAAGCTGCCATAAAGAACTTCTCCACTGGTCAACAGAACATGTCTTTTATTCTAAACAATAATGCCAAAATTCCTCTCCATTGCCTGCTGGTCACACTGGTTTTGAGACGGCCCAGGATACAGTTGGCTTTTGGGACTGCAGTCGCACATTGCCGGGTCATGTTGAGCTTCTCATCCACCAACACGGCCAAGTCCTCAGGGCTGCTCTCAATCCATTCTTCACTGAGCCTGTGTTTGTGCTTGGTATTGCCCCAACCCATGTGCAGGACCTTGCACTTGGCCTTGTTGAACTTCATGGGGTTTGCACAGGCCCACCTCCCAAGCCTGTCAAGGTCCCTCTGAACAGCATCCCTTCCCTCCACTGTGTCGACTGCACCACACAACTTGGTGTCATTGGCAAACTTGCTGAGGTTGCACTCAAGCCCACTGTCTATGTCATCATGGACAAAGATGTTAAACAGCACTGGTCCAATACCAATCTCTGAGGAAAACCACTCCTTACTGGTGTCCATTTGGACACGAAGCCATTGACTGCAAGTCTTTAAGTGCGACCATCCAGCCAACTCCTTATCCACCAAGTGGTCCATCAGTCAAATCCATGTTTCTCCAATTTAGAGACAAGAATGTCATGCAGGACAGTATCAAATGCCTTGCACAAGCCCAGGTAGATGACATTATTTGCTCTTCCCTTATCTACCAATGTTGTAACCCTGTTGTAGAAGGCCACTACATTTGTCAGGCATGATTTGCCCTTAGTGAAGCCATGATGGCTGTCACCAATCACTTCCCATGGACTTGTGCAACTTCAGGTTCTTTAGACTGTCTCAAACCTCATCTCCTACAGTGGCTGGTTCTTCATTCTCACAGTCCCTGCCTTTTCCTTCTGAGACTTAGGTGGTTGCTAGAGCCCTTGCCCATGAAGACTGTGACAAAAAAGTCATTGACTACTTCAACCTTCTCCATAGCCTGGGTAGCTAGGTCTCCCGTTTGCTTCCAGAGAGGCTGCACATTTTCCCTAGTCGACCATTTATCACTGATGTACCTGCAGAAGCTTTTCTTGTTGCCCATCACATTCCTGGCCAGATTAAAATCTGTCAGGGCGTTGGCTTTCCTGACCTGATCCCTGGCTGCTCACACAATTTCTCTGTATTCCTCCCAGGCTACCTGTCCTTGCTTCCACTCTCTATAGGCTTCCTTTTTCTGTTTGAGTTTGTCCAGTGCTTTAATAAATGAGTTATGATAGCCTCTGCATTGTACATGTACAGGTACCTCTCCTGAAAGGAACTCTACTATTTCAGAATGGACTGTGATTATCTAATTAGCATAACATTAGGACAGTTTTAATACTCAGTTACACAGATATAGACATAGGAGCAATGGAGGTTAAAACTTGTTGAGTAGATAGCTTTTAAAAGGTTCATCTGACTGGAAAGACGTTGATTACGACAACATTTAAAAAGGTTGGTTGAAGTGTCTACAGGAATAGACACCTCAAAAATATATTGAAAATTAAATAAAAAGAGAAGTGAAGAATGGAATTTTCTGCTTCTATTGGAATTTGGGGTTAATCATGGACATAAATCCAGATCTTGTCAATGAACTTAAATTATTGCAAGACATGGATTAAATATAAGGTTTGTAAGTACCCAGAAATCTATTTCTGCATGAATGTTCCTAAGCAATGGGAAACCTGGAAAGGGGATGACAGGGTCATGAACGTTCATTTGAATTTCTGAGGCTACCTTACAAAGGAAAGTCAGAAGCAGCAATGGAGAATAAAATTTCTGGGAAGGTCATGTGTCCTAGCAGCTCCTGCAGCAGTAAAAAGATAGGCCCTGGAAGAGATGAAGAAATAAACAAGGCCATGGTGCCCAACATTGCCCCTAGGTAACTTTGCTTGTGTCTACATTCAACATCAACTAAAGCCGTCTTAGCAGAGACCTTCTGTGGGCAGTATCCAGCTATGACACACACACAGATTCCCATGCAGTGTACAACTCCAGAAGGATGTATCTGCAAAGAAGAATTAAAGTTAAAAGGGTAATTAATTACCACAGCTTCAACATTTTATAGAAGCATCAACATCTGTTTAAGAGATTGTGTGACAGATACAATCAAAGTACACTTCTGAAATGAAAACCCAGAGCTTCAGCCTGCCCATCCTACTCGTTCCCACTCATTTAAATAAACTGCTAATAGTATGGGCTCTTCTAAACCAAACTACTCCAATGCTAATTGTTGAAGAAAGTAATAAATTATGGGATTTTTAAAGGTTGATAGGTAGACTCTTTTTTCTTCTTGGTTTAGCCAATGAAAAGCTCACTGTAGAATTATTTTGTGAATTTGTCAAATAAATCTACACTCTGATCCATAGTTCTTAGTTTGTTTGACCTTTATTGGATAACTTGCTCTCACATCATAAGGCAAAGGTGATGAGGAAGAAGGTAAAGATCTAGGCTGTCATTCTGCCAAACAGAAAAGTAAGAAAGAAATTAGATGAAAAGCTGCTCAAGCGTTAAAAGTTCTAAAGCTTTTATTGTCATTCATTTAGCCTATAGCAAACAATTTAATGCAGTTTGACATGACCTGTACATTTGTTCTTTGGTAACTCTGAACACATTAACACAGTCTGTTTGCAAGGTTGAGTGGCTTCCAAGAACATATTTCTTATGCTGAAGTAAAAATTATTTACCTCAATTTTTATTTTTTTCCATTGTTTACTTATGCTCTATTTTCTTATACTTACAGACCAATAACATACACCAAGAATGTTGGAACATGTGGTACATGAGGACATATTATGTCCTTCCTTTTAACTGAAAAGAAAGATCAGAAAGAAGAGTAATTATTTCAAACCCCTCAAAAAAAAATTTACAATGGAATTTTGGCTTTCAGTTTTTTTTGTTTGTTTGTGTTTAGTTTTTTTGTATTTTGTTGTTTTGTTCTCTCCCCAAATACATATAAAACAGTTGTATCCTCACAAATTGCTTAACTACATCACTTTTTAAAGTTCATAGAATCATAGAATTGGGTTGGAAGGGACTTTTAAAGGTCATCTAGTCCAACCTCCCTGCAATAAACAGGGACATCTTCAACTACATCAGGTTGCTCAAAGCCCTGTCCAGCCTGACCTTCAGTGTTTCCAGTGATGGGGCATCTACCACCTCTCTGGGCAACCTATTCCAGTGTTTCAGCACCCTCACTTCCCCTGGGTAATCATGTAATTTTTAGGACATTGTTTGTTGGGGTTTTTTGTTGGTTTGTTTGGGTTTTTTTTCCTCTGACCAGTTGCTGTTTAATTTTGGGGTGGCAAATCATTTTATTACGCTTAAATATTATTTACTGTTTAAATGGTAGCATTAACATCAGAAAGATTTTTTGTAGATGGAAGTCTTGCTCAATGCCAGGAAATAGATCAAAATCCAGTACTTGCAAATATATAAGCCATATAAATTGAATTAATAATCCTATGTTGAGGAAATCATGAAAAAAAATCAAATATTCATTTGAATTGCATCAGAATTAATTCTGAATAACCTATTGAAATCAATGCCCTCAGCCTAATGACATCAATATCAGAGTAAAAATTGGAGACTATTCCTTGGATTTTTCCAGATTAATATAAATTTTGCCAAATGACTTTCAAATTACTTAAGCTTCTTAACAGTTTAAATAGAATGACAGCTTGATATCACAGAAATTTAAAGCAATATTTTGGGGGAAATCTAGCAAGAGCATATTCCCTCATCTATTCAAATTAAAATAAAACAGATTAAAGAAAAAAAAAAGTTCTTTATTTAATAATAGAGTACTAATAAAAGATCTGCTTTCGGAATTTCATAACCTGCCATTCTTTCTCCATAAAAGGTTAGAGAAATATAGTAGGATGAACATTTGATATTATTAGTCAACATTAAAATAAAATTGTGCCAAAAGTAGATTAAACTAAATTATGTTTCTGTCTCAAAACAAACATGGCAGCTATTAAAGAAAATTTCAAATTAAGCATTTTACAGTCTTTATTTATGCTAAATCAAATATATGTAATCTTGGTGAAATTGACTTCTATTCATTTTCAATGTCTTTCTCTTAGATGAGTGATCACTAATTTTGAATCTAATTTTTTTTGCAAAATGCTCTCATTTACTTAAACTAACATAGACTTATTTTTTCTTTATAATAATATGTTAATTTCCACTGCATATCTAGACTTCATTCGTGTGTAGATTTTATGTTAAAAACAGATATAGCTAAAGACATGATAAACTTCATGTTTTCTATCAAAGCCATTGAACATAATTTAAATGAAATTGAATTTCTATATGCTGTATAATCTATTTTAAGTATGATCTTGTGATATATAATTATGCTGATTTCATTTAGTTGCAATGAGTGATAAATTTTCTCGAATGAAAATTATTGTTTTTCTCTACAAAAAACAAGCTTAGTGTGTTTTAGTGTTCTGTTAAAGAAATTCTTTTTTTTCTTTTCTTCTTTTTCTTTTTTTTTAATTTGCTTTTTGGCTAGTAAACAAAACAAAATTACAGAAAACTACTTAGAGGGTAATATAAACTGAAGATTATTAAATTCATATAGTGTGAAAAGCTTTTTTCTTATATAAAGCAGTAACTGTAACAATTATACACAAAGAGTTAATAAGATAGTCCCTATGGAAAGAAAAAAAAAAAAAATCCAAAAAAACACCCCCAAACCAATAATTCAATAGCTATGGAGCTGGCAAATGGGAAATTCCTTCTATTGCTCATAGAGTGTACTCAAAAAGTTCCAGAAGGTCATGGTTCATTAAAAAGAAATAAAATCTGTTGAAGTGACTTCAGAAAACCTTCCACAAACTAGAACATCTAATTGTCAGAACTAGATTGTGTGGAAGGCAAAGGAAAGCATGCAAACTAAAGATGGAGTGCAATGCTTATCAAACAGATAAGATGTTTGATTATACTGTACCATAGCATAAGAAAAAAGTGATGGACATTTTCCTTTCCTGTTTCAGATACATACTTTTTTTCTCCCTCCATTTTAGAACTTTCCCAAAGAAAAGTGATGCTCAAATCAGTGGGCAAGAATACTACTTTTAGATATACTATACAATGCCCCTACAGAGTCTTAAATTTTAGCCAATGAGTTCACTTGAAGAAATCATATGAACCTTAAAAGAGAAAAGCTGAGATGGTAAGCTGCTTAAAATTTATACTTAAAATTCATACATGGATGTTGTATTACTGTGGAAACCTCCATAAAGTAGACATTCAAATCAAATATATCATCAATTCAAATGTGTATGAAATTCAAACTGTAATCTTAAACTTCATAGTTTCAAATGTATCTGACATCTACTTCATGTATTCAGTTTTTGTGCAGTCCAAGGTAAATGCTTATAGGATTATAAAGAGAGAGAAAAAAATGTTGATCTTCAAATGCCTTCCTCTAGGATATAAATTTCAGTGAAATGTCTCATAACATTTTGGAGCTGTCAAAAAAAAGATAAGAATTTAATTTGAACTGGCAACTTGTCACAAGTGGGGTCCCCCTGCAATCAATATTGGGCCCAATGCTGTTTTATATCTTCGTAAGTGATCTGGATGATGGCTCCCTGATGAAGTTTGCAGATGACACCAAACTGAATGGGGAAGTGGACACTTTGGAAAGGAGAGCCACCCTGCACGAATACCTGCATAGGCTGGAAGATTGGACTAACAAGAACCTTATGAAGATCAACAAGGACAAGTATAAGGTCTTGCCCCTGGGAAAACATAATCCAGGAGTGCAGCACAGGCTGGGATCTACCTGGCTGGGGAGAAGCTCTGTGGAAAGGGATCTGGGGGTCCTGGTGGACAAGCAGCTCAATATGAGTGAACAGTGTGCTGCAGTGGCAAAGAAAGACAACAGGATGCTGGGTTGCATCACAGGCATCACCAGGAGAGATAAAGGAGTCATTATCACACTCTACTCAGCATTTATCAGGCCACACCTGGAATACTGTGTTCAGTTTTGGTCCCTGCTATACAAAAATGACAGGCTGGAGAGAGTCCAGAGAAGGGGCACAAAGATGATCAAAGGACTGGGAAGTCTACCATATGAGGAAAGGCTGAGGGATTGGGCATGTTCAGCCTTCAGAAAAGAAGGCTTAGAGAACACGTCATCATCATGTTCCGATACTTATAGGGTGGCTACAAAGAAGATGAAGACTCCCTTTTTACAAGGAGTCACATGGCAAAGTAGAGGGGTAACAGGTACAAGTTACTCCTGGGGAGATTCCAGTTGAGCAGAAGAGGAAAATTTTTCACAATAAGAACAATCAGCCATCAGAATAACCCACCCAGAGAACTGGTGGATTCCCCAACATTGGACACTTTTAAGATTCAGCTGGACAGGGTGCTGGGCCATCTCGTCTAGATGGCACTTTTGTCTAGACGGAGCTTCTGCCAAGAAAGTTTGGACCAGATGTTCCTTGAGGTTCCTTCCAACCTCTTATTCTATGATTCTATGAATTTTAAAAACTTATTGAATGTATATTAATATCTATTTTAATTACAGCTGTACAGATTTATACTAAGAACTTCTATTTTTTCATTGTGCTTTGATGTTCATTTTCAGAAAGGTTGAGCATTAAAAATATAACATACTGAAGCTGTGGCCATGCGACATTCAGAATAAGTGATGCTAGACATCTAAAAGCTAGCTGGATAAGTAAATAAATAACACTTCATTGTCCTACAAACTCATGTGCCATTTCCATAATTTATTTGATGTTTGTTTTTTACTCACCCATGACGCATCTTCTTCATGTAAGCTGGCCAATGAAAAGTTAATTCTGAAAACATTGCAAAATTTGAAAGCAATTGCTCATATATCACTAGTTTAAAACACATACAAATTTATGTAAACATATATCATACTGGTACTGGCAAATTACCAATGTCATTCTCATCAATGCCCCTGACTGACTCCATTACTCAAGAAGGATGGCCTAAATCCAAGCCTCATCTCTGGTTTGAAAATTTCCATTCCTTCTTGACAGAGGATCAGATTTCCTTCCCAGCCTGTCACACCCTATTCCAATCCCTGTGTTACATATCATGGAGTGCAGAATAGTTTGGAAGTTAACCACAAAAGAAATTATATCACCTAAGTCTCTTCTGAACATTTGAAAAGAGGATCTTATAACACCTACAATATCACATAAGCAATTTGCCATCCTTTGATCAGCCATTAAATGATATATTACGGCTAACCTTTACATGCCTCCAAGAAAGTTGTGGAGGGATATTTAATTATCTCATAAAATGTGGACTGAGCTGTAAAATGGAGAGAAGGCATAGAGGAAGGTGAATGTTAATAGTGGGAATCTCAGTCACTATACAGGAAGTCTACAAAGTGAGCAATGTGATTTATCCCAGCTAATGCAGTGGAGATTTTGAGGAGATATCTTTGCAAATGTTGCCCTACCTGCAGTCTCACATTAACAATTTAAGTATGGTGAATCACCTGACTCTCCAGGTATTCCTCTAAGACACAGCAATACTTAAAGTTTTCCTTACAGCACTCTGTCTGGAAATATCCACAATACAAAAGACTCATCAGTTTGAATATCATAATATTCCAGTCTAGAAACAACTGAACAGTAAGGTTGTCATTAGTGAAAAAGATCATGATTAAATTGTTGTTTCAGTGCCAGCATTTCAAATATAGATACCTATCCATCTCCTATAAGCGTTTACACTGAAGGCATCTGTGTTACCTGAGACTTAGAGTCAATTACCTAAAGAACATTGCAATGTAATGTTCCAAGTTTACAAACAAAAATAATTATTAACCCTGAGATACGTTTCTGGAAACAAGTAATGTACATGACAGATTAATGTTTGGCAGATTTTTGATCACACAGACTCTGATTTTTATTATTGCTAGTGCTCTGTCGCTCAGATGTTATCCATTTTGGTAGATTTATACATCTCAAAGAAAATACTCCTTCAGTTCATTTATTGAAAGAAAATGGAAGTCAGATAAAAGACATTACAGCTATCAAATCTCAGGAGTTTGGCAGAAATTACACGGCATCTTCTGAATACTAAGATCCCAGTACAAATAACACTTCAAGGTAATTCTATTTGGAGGTCTGGGAGTGTCAGGTACTGAAAATTGTAATTACTCTAGCTAATGTGGATGATTAAATGAAGGTTTCTCCGGAGTGGATTCCAAAAATCTATTAAGGCTCTGGAACAGTGGAGAAGATAATGGAGGGATATCATATATCTATTTTTATATTATATTATATATATTCAGTTTTGTCTTGATACTTCTCCCAAGTGATACAAAGACACCCATGATTTTTTTCTTTATGTTTTCAGCAGTCACTATCATTTATTTTGTATTTATGGCCACACTAGCAACAATGGAGATACAGTTTGGAAAGTTTGCACATTTGTGACAGAAAGTAACATTCACTTCCACTTACATAATTCTTGAAAAAATTGTCATTAACCTGAGGAATATTTCACGCAGCACAGGCACAAGACTCACAAGACTATAGAACTTCTTTTCTTGGTTTCTTTTGGAAGAACCTCCCATAAATTATGATTTTATTAGCTTTTTTTTTTTTTTTTTCCCCAGCTCCTATTCAAATCAGTATAAATATTCGGTGAAAGAGCTGAACAGTTTTTAATTTTTTTTTTTTTTTTTAATTCATTAAAGACTACATTTAAAATGTATGCAGCTTCCAAAACCATACTGTTTTTTCACCAGACAACTTTGGAAAATTTCTGCAGTTTGATGATGGTAGAACTTCAACAGTAAAATACTAAGTAATGTAGTGGATTTTTTTTTTTTTTCCCCAGTAAGCTCAGGCTGAGTGCTGTTATTTATATTGAATTGGAGTCAGATGCTCTATTTTGGATGCCTTACTGACGTATTACAACTCCCAGGCAGCAGAGTCTATCTTACTTGGCCAAGTCAAAGTTCTCTTAGTAGGCAGTAATGCTGCCTATACATTCAGCAAGGAAAATCAGGTACCACCAGGGAGCAGTTCAGAAAGCCTAGGAAAGTTATCAATCTTTCTCTATTGACAGTGTAGAAAAATGCATTACTCTACAGTGATTCTGTGATTCTGCACTCAGAATGAAACCTCTACAAAAGCAAAGATAGAGCCTGTAGTGCCTTCCATTGTGTTGGAAAAAAAGTATGGATATTCATAAGTGTTTGTAGTCTTTGAGCTTTATTCTGCACTCAGAAAAACTCAAATGATAAAATGAGATGAAGATAAGATTAATCTTCCAGAACATAATTTTTCTCAAGTGTGCTTCCTGGCTAATGCTCTCAAATAGTCTTAAAAAAAATAAAGATTTAATTAATGATCCATTGCCGATTAGTCCTTCAATTAAAACTGTTCCATACAATATTCATGCAGAGTGCCTCTCTGATTCTTAGGTGACACAAAGTGACTTGAAACCATCATTGATGAGACATTCTTTACAGATGTACTGCACAAGCACAACACAGGGGCTTGCACATTTAAAATAAGCCTACAGCATAAACAGAATATATCATGACATTGGGTGTAATAAACAAGATTTCATATTCAAATGTTAGAGGCCTAGTGAAGAATATTGTTAGGCTAAGTCCTAAGAAGCTCCTCTGTGCACACAAAAAGAGCAGAAAAGAAACTCTGACAACTGGGGTAACTAAATTAATAACCTGTCCTGGCTGCTCTAAAACTTATTGCAGGAGAGCCACCATACAGACCATCATCGGTCCGTCTCCATAAGCACAGAGGGACACAGAGGCAGGATGAAAGGCAAAGGAACCCAAACTACAGACTCCTGGGAAGAGACATCTTGTCCAGGCTCCTCTCAGGGCTCTCCCAGGGCCATTGGATCCATCATTCAGGTGTGAGACCCACCAAGATGATAGGAACAACCCTCTGAATCACCTTTCTAGGCTGAGGGATGGTTATTGCCTATAGATGTGGGACACAATATGGGATGCAAGGGAAGAGATTTTGGGGATTGCACAAGACTTGTTATGCTATGTATCCAATAGGAACCAAAGGTGGGAAAAGGGAGGGATCTAGATTATTTGGGGGAGGAACAATGGTGGGAAAATGAAAGGATAAGGAAATAAAAAGATCCGGTCACATGTAAGCAAGGGCTGGTTGATATAATCTGGCCATGACCTGATCACTGTAGTCTGTCCTGTCTCCTCATTAAGCTCTACTTCAGTTATTTTTCCACTAAGAGGCTCTTTGTGTATGCATGTGTTTATGGGGGTCTGAGTGTCAGCAACTGGAGTCAGACTATGGGTCCAGAAGGCCGGTGTGTCCATGGTGGCAGCAACTGGAGAGACTTGAGTGAGTGAAACCCAATGCCAAGCACTGAGGTGGGACCAGGGGTCAAAGCCACGTCTGCCCGTGAGGTGGCACCCAGAGTGAGTGCAGGTGTGCAAGTGAGCGTGAGAGCACTAGTGAAGATCAAGGGTGGATATCAAGAGGAAGGTGCCAGACTCTTCTCTGTGGTGCCCAGTGCCAGGATAAGGGGCAATGGGCACAAACTGGAACACAGGAAGTTCCATTTCAATGTGAGGAAAAACTTCTTCACTTTGAGGATGACCAAGCACTGGAAGAGGCTGCCCAGAGAGGTTGTGGAGTCTCCTTCTCTGGAGATATTCAAAACTCACCTGGGTTCATCCTGTGCAACCTGCTCTAGGTGACCCTGCTTTAGCAAGGGAGTTGGACTAGATGATCTCCAGAGACCCCTTCCCATCCCTACCATTCTGTGATTCTATGATAATGTAATATACACAAACACACACACATAATATGCACTTTTTTTTAATATATATATATATCTATACACATACATTCCAGCTGAGCAGGATGGATGTGCACTAGTGAGACTCACTAATGGACCTCCATCCTGCTTAGCCAAAGAGAGCAGCAGAATGAGGCCACTGGTGCTGCCTGTGCTCATATGAGTACTCTGTGAGTGCATCTGTGTTATCTGTGTGGCCAGTCACATATGTATATGTATATATTGCATAGAGAGTAAGCTGCCTATCAGTAATACACACTCAGCCTTCTACTGGAAAGATCAGCTATTGAATCGGACTAGGAGGAACTAGAGACTGACACAGGCAGCTCAGCAGATGTGGAAGGACAAATCTCCTGGATTTCCAAAGATTGCCAGATCAGAAAATCTTAATAGATGTTAATCGAAGTCAGAGCTGCTTCTGCATATTTTACTTCTGCACTGGTAGCAGACCACAAGATCCAAATTAGAGAATTCCTACACACAAATTGACATGAAAATTTGAGAAAGTGAGTTGAACTGGACTCTCAGCAGGCAATACAGACTAAGCAGTCAGTCAGTTCATGCTGTTCCTCTGAACTTCACAAACTCTAGAGAGGAAATGCAGAATCTCTCTTTCCACTTACTGACTGTAGCTTCAGAAATCCCCATGACACTGTTAATAGAATTTAGACTGAGAATTTTGCCACCATTGTTCCAGCTGCTTTTCCCCTTCCCTTGTCTGGTGTAGACCATCTGTGCATGACAGTCCACGACAAAACTGGGGGGAAGGAAATGCAGACGTGGCAGTGCTGAGAAGGAAGAGCAAATGTTAAAGTAAAAGTCACTGCGGAACAACGTTACAAGTGGTCTGCCAGCTGCATGGTAATGCTATGATATAGCTGATGACAGCATAATTCAGAAAGAACTAGATACAAAAGGAGTCAGAGACTTCATTAAGCTAGATGCAGGTGCTAGAGAATTCTTTTTTAGATGCAACAGTAGGAGCACTGAAGTCCTTCATGTGCTGCAGAAAGAAGGGACAAAGTAGCTGAATTTGAGGAACTACCCAGTCACTAGGTGTTTCATTCTCAGACACTGGGCTGTGGGCAGGGTGGGGGGAGCCCCCAGGAGGCTGAAATGGGGTCCTAGGCTGTAGGCAGGGTAGAGAGAGCCCTAGGGAGCAGCTAGGCAGGGACAGTCAGGGCTGGTGGTGCCCGCAGGGCGCTGGCACTGGAGTAATGTCATGACAGCTATGATAAGTAACACATTATGAACTAATTCATAAGTCATGTAATTTATATGGATACAGAAATGAATGAAAATATTTTTTTCATCTGGAGAAATCTGCATTTCTTCCCCATTAATTCTTTTGCAGTGAATAATGCAGTAGGAAAGATTCTAATTATAGAATGCCTTTAATTTGGATAGATTTCATACATTTTTCCATCTTATTAACCCCAGCTCTCCTTTCTTGATATACAGGAGGATAATTTACACTTATTCCTTTCTTTAATTGTGCCACTTACACAACAGGTGCTCTCTGTGGTAGTTCATATCATGTGCAGATCAATCCTGTGGCACTGTTAAACACTTCTGCATTTAAATTATTAATCATATATACTCCCTTCTTACATTAAAATGTAGGAAGTAGGAAATCTGCCTGCAAATGTTGATAGGGTTTGGTAGACAGACAGTTCCCCTTTTTCCAACGCATGAACAATGTTTAATAAGATAACATCTCAGGATGCACAAAAACCTAGGACTGTGTCTGAAATAATGAACAAATGAACCCTTTAAAATGTCCAGCCCAGAAAGACTATAGCCTCTCAAAGCTTTGTACCTTGACTTCCGTGGGGAGGAAGTCAAGACAAGCCAGCTGGAAGTGAACTTTGTCTCAGAGGACCAGAAATCTTAGGACTGCAGCATCCCCACCCATTGCTCAGAGACACTGTAGTGTTTGACTCCGATCTTCCCTTTATCCATCTCTTTGGTGTGCCCCACACTACTGCAAATTGTCATATTGGTTACTCTGTGACACTGATTCTTGGCATGAAGTTATTGTTTGATTTTTTTTTGACAGTGTTTGACTACGGTTTGACAATGATGATCACAATATTACCGGAGAAAGTATTAGCTAAGCTAAGGTATAGTAGTTCTAAGCGGAAAACTACTGTACATGAAGGAGTGAACGATCCCCATAAGATTTGACCTGAATAGATGCAGCTGTGTTGTACACATTAGTTGACTGCTGTTTGAACTTACCTGATTAATTGTAACAGGGAAGCCTGTATGCAGTTCCCTCTTGGCCCCTGGCTTTTATGCCACCTGCATGTATCTTCTTATCTTGAAGCTAAGAAGCATGTTTACATAAAATGTCCCTCTGCGTGACAGTAGAAATGATTCATAAAGCTGTTTACAAATCAGAAAAACCTATAAAAGCTCTAAAACTGACTACTTGCAAACCTCAGCACAGAAAGGATCTGCACATCATGCCATACCCAATAGTAGGGTATTGTCCAATGCTGTAGAACTCAGGGTTCCCATCATTTGAAGGGATGTAAGAAGTTCAGTACCAGTGCCAGAAGCTGCTACCAAGACACCGCAGTGTGGAGGTAAAAGGTGGCTAGAAATTGATCGTAATCTCTCTGCTGTATGTTAACTGCAGAAATTGACATGTATATAGGTTATCTTCATGGACTGTGTTGTAGACAAGGACTGCCTAATGCTACAAATACTCATTTTGTATTTCTGTGTAGAAATTAATTCACGGAAGACAAATCTGCTACAGAGAAGCTTTTCTTCCTCTCCCCTCACCCCCTCTCCCCATATATTTTGCAATACAGTAGAGTGTTTCTCAGCTAAAATGGGACAAATTTTAAGATTAAATCTATGCTAGTGAGCTAAAATACCAGTGAGGCAATAAGGCCAAGAGGCATGGGATGATTAGCATCAATATTCTTAAATTCTCTTATCCTCAAAAAAAGGTGGTCACATGCACACTATTTGAAAAAACCTCTGACCCACAGTAATTCCTGAATTGTATCCAGAAATTGTTTTGGACTCTGCTACTTTATCAAAGGATCACAGAAAGGCTGAGGTTCGAAGGAACCTCTGCAGGTCACCTGCTAGAGCAAGTATGGCCATGAAGAATCCTTTGCACAGACCATGACCAGATGGCTTTTGAATGTTTCCAAGGATGGAGACTGCAACCTCTATGGAAAACCTGTGTCAGTGCTTAGTCACCCTTACAGTAGAGAAGTGTTTCCCGATGTTCAAAGGGAACCTCCTGTGTTTCAGTTTGTGCCCATTGCCTCTGGTCCTGTCACTGTGCATCACTGAAAGGAGCCTGGCTTCACCTTCTTTGCACCCTCCCTTCAGGTTTATTTATATACATTTATATACATATATATTTATTTGTATACATTAGTAATATTCCTTCCAGCTCTCTCTTCTCCAGGCTCACCGGTCCCAGCTCTCTCAGCTGTTCCTCATAGGAGACATCCTCGAGTCTCTTAATCATCTTCGTGGCTCTCTGCTGGACTGTCTTAAGTATGCCTGTGTCTCTCTTGTATGGAAGAGCCCAGAACTGCCCGCGGTGATTCAGGTGTGGCCTCACCAGTGCTGAGGGGAAGGATCACCTCCCTTGACCTGTTAGCAGCACTTTGTCTAATGCAGCCCAGAATAGCATTAGTCTTCTTTGCAGCAAGGGCACTTTGCTGGCTCATGTTCAACTTTTCTGCCAAGCTGCTTTCCAGCTGGGTTGCCCTCAAAATGCATTTGGTGCTATGGGGTTGTTCCTCCCCAGGTGCAGGACTTTGCACTTCTTGTTGGACTTCATGATGTTCCTGTCAGCCTCTTTCTCCAGCCTGTTAAGGTCCTTCTGGATGGCAGCACAACCCTCTGGCATATCAACTGCTCCTCCCCGTTTGGTGTACACTCTGCCCCATCATCTAGATCATTAATGAAGATGTTAAACAGGACTGGACCCAGTACTGACCTCTAAGGTATATTGCTAGTCACTGATCTCCAACTAGACTGCCATTGGTCACCACCCTCTGGGGCCAGCCATTCAGCCAGTTTTCAGCCCACCTCACAGTCTGCTCATCTAGCCCAAATATCATCAGCTTCTTTATGAGGATCTTACAGGACATAGTGTCAAAGGCCTTACTGGAGTCCAGGTAGACAATATACACTACTCTACCCTCATCTTCCAAGCCAGTCTTTTCTTCATGGAAGGTAAACAGATTGGTCAAGTATGGCTCCCTCTTGGTGAATTTATGCTGTCTACTCCTGATCACTTTCTTGTCCTTCATGTCCTTATTATTTATAATAAGAGACCCAGGTAGGGTCTCACCAGAGTGTAGAGGGGCAGAATCACCTCCCTCGACCTACTGGGCATGCTTCATTTGATGCAGCCCAGGATGAGATTGGCTTTCTGGGCTGTGAGCACACATTGTTGGCTCATGTCCAGCTCTTCATCCACTAGTACTCCCAAGTCCTTCTCTGCAGGGCTGCTCTCAGTGCCTTCATCCCCCAGCCTGTATTGATCGTGGGGGTTGCCCTGACCCAGGTGCAGGACCTTGCACGTGGCCTTGTTAAACCTCATGAGGTTCACATATGCCCACTTCTCAAGATTGTCCAGGTCCCTCTGGATGGAATTCCATCCCTCAGGTTTGTCAGTCGCCCCACTCAGCTTAGTGCCATCTGTAAACTTGCTGAGGATGCACTTGATCCCACTGTCTATGTCACTGATTAAGATATTAAACAGTACTGGTCCCAGTACAGACCCCTGAGGGACACCACTCATCACCAACCTCCATCCAGACATTGAGCCATTGGCCACTACTCCATGGATATGACCATCTAACCAATTCCTCATCTACCAGAGTTCACCCATCAAATCAATCTCTCTCCAATTTAGAGAGAAGGATGTTGTGGGGGACTGTGTCAAAGACCTTACAGAAATCCAGATAGATGATATCTGTAGCTCTTCCCTTGTCCACTGATGTAGTCACTCCATCATAGAAGGCCACTAGATCGGTCAGGCAAGACATGCCCTTGGTTTCATATAGCTTCTAGGAAGATGTGTTCCATGATCTTCCCAGGTTCAGAGGTGAAGCTGACAGGTCAGTAGTTCCCAGGATCCTCCTTTCTACCCTTTTTAAAAATTGATGCAATGTTCTTATTTTTCCAGTCTCCAGGCACTTCATTTGACTGCCATGACTTTTCAAATATCATGGACAGTGGCTTGGCAACTATATCAGCCAATTCCTTCAGGACTCTGGAATGCATCTTATCAGGTCCCAGAGACTTATGTATGTTCAGGTTCCTCAGGTGGTCATGAATCTGATCTTCTCTTATAGTAGGAGGGATTTTGGTCCCCCAGTCCCTGTCCTGTGGTCCATCCACTCAAGAGGCAAGACAGAGCACCAGTGAAGACTGAGGCAAAAACTTGTTGAGTACCTCAACCATCTCCTTGTCCATTGTTACCAGTTTATCTTTCATGTTCATTGGGAGGTTAAAATTTCTGTGACTTTCCTTTTCTGGCTAACATGCCTGTAGAAGCCCTTCTTAAAATTCTTTGTATCCCTCACCAATTTCAGCTCCAGCTGCTCCTTGGTCTTCCTGACACCATCCTTACACAACCGGGCAGCGTCCCTATACTCTTCCTAAGATACCTGTTCCTGCTTGAGCACAACGCTTGGGTCAAAACATTTGAGGTAGGTTCACAAGTATAGATTTATTAGTGGAGGCAATAGCTGATAGCATACAGTGATTCTAATAGTGAAAGTTACTTTGGGGGAAGAATCAAAAAGGAGAAGCAAGAGAGGAAAAGGGGGAAAAAATGGTCAAGGGCAAGGTTAAGGGTAAGGGAAAATCTAGACTCTCACCAGTGGCTGGCCTGGAAGAGCAGTGACAGGGTCCCAGGCGAGCATGCTCCTCTGAGGTGGTTCTCTCCAGTGCAAGAGGTGACGAGGAGGAATGTGACAACAATAGTGATAGTTATTTCTTTACCTTGCCTTTGGCCCTTAGCACTTTTCATCACGACCCTCTCTAACTCCCTATCATTTGTTCCTGTTCCTGATGCTATTAGAACAGGTTGGTGCATACCAATCAGGTGCTAATAATTCATACTGTTTTCTGTTAAGTTTCTGTGCACATGTATTATTGGATAATGTTCTTCAAGTATTTAAAAGGACTATTGTCTATTTTATTGTGTGCTATGTTTGTTTTTCTCTATATTAGAGAAAACTAGGGTGAAAAACCAACCAACCAAACCAACCCCAACAAAACCCAAAACCCAACCACAAACAAACACCTAAAATTTGCAAAACAAGAGGAAAGAACAGAATTGTAGAGGAGTGATTGTTATGGCAGCGGTAGCCACTTCCCCAGAAAACCTGCTGTACGAACACTATTGGGTTTGGCAGGTGCAAGCCCATGAGACCACCTGCATGGGAACAAAAGGAAAGATAAAACCACAGAGGCTCTGGTAAAGCACTTCTACAGCAGCTTAGGTGAAAGGTTACAGAGCTGTAAAGAGCAAGCCCTTAGCATGACTAAGGCTGATGGACTAAGACACATGAGACACTGGGCAACAGTACCTGTTCTATAATCATGTTCATGATTGTATTTCATAGCAAAGAGATTTACTCAGTATTTACTCTGTCTTGTTAGATTGTCTTTTTTAAGATGAAACCTCACATTTAGCTTTCTCTGTTAAAGCCATTGTTTTGCAAATTCTGCATAATAATAATATGGAAGTAGAGAGGAATATCAACTATTTGTTTCAGTCAGGGAATTAATTATAATTCAACTTCACATTCATGAAATCTATGGAATGGTTATCATCTGTATGTGCCCAGAAAATTAAATATTACTTAGGGATAACATTTGTAGTACTGACTTTGGTTTTCCTTTTAAATTGGCTGTGGATTAAATCGGTATATTAATCTAATCTGCTGAAATAAATAATATAAACATGACAGCTGTTGCATTACACTGAATATTAATGCCAGAATAATCACAGTAACCAAACATCTTGCTCAAAGGCTTTGAAAAATGAACTGAAAGGCAATTAATAAGGGCTAATTTGTTGTTAAGTCTCAAGAAGAATACTGTTAAATAAAATGTTTGTGCATGCAACTGTTCACTTTAAGAAATTGATTGGGATTTTTCCTTCAAGTGTGTAATGAGAAAACTTTGATATTTGCAATTCAGTTGTCTGAGAAGTTAAAACAGCAAACCAACAAGAGGTTGCTGTTCTGAAACGGGTTTCTTTGCTTGGTTTACCAGATCCATTCTTAAGAACTGCTGTTTAGGTTTTCACTGCATCTCTGTTGATGTTCAATGTGATGAGAAAGAAACTTAATTTAAGTGGTCAATGCCAGGCACTACTTTAAGTACCAGTGTAAGTATATATTTTAAACTGATCTAATATTTCTTCATCTATGAATTTAGGTAAGATGAGCCGTTTTCTTAACAGAACCGTGATAGTCTGAATTTTCATTCCTTGTTATTCAGACTCTATATATGCATCATAAGACTTTAATCTGAAACGTAAGATATGTACTTTTTGTTTGAAACAGACATCTTTTGCCTGTTGTTCATGTATATTTGTGTTCTGTTCAGATATGTCCATTTTATCAGTAACAGTGGAAATAGAGTCCTCAGTACCTTTACAGTTATTTTCTGTGGCACATGATGGTAAAATATTCTGTGAACTCTACAGAAACAGTTCCCACTGATATACTCTTACTTGATGGTAGTTTCTTGGATGGCAGAGTGCACTGGACTGTGTCAGATGTCTGTAAACCACACTGAAGTTATGACTTTTCTGGCTGATATGGCTACAGAAGCCTCCCTTACAATTCTTTGTGTCCCTTGCCAAGTTCAGCTCCAGCTGCACCTTGGCCTTCCTGACCCCATCCTTACACAACCGGGCAATGTCCCTATACTCTTTCCAGGATACCTGTCCCTGCTTCCACTGCCTGTGCATTTCCTTCTTGCCCTTTAGTTTGACCAGCAAGTCTTGACTTATCCATGTTGGTCTCTTGCCATCCTTTCCTGATTGTTTACAAATTTTTCACCCGGGGCAGCAAATAGATGATGAAGTCTTCTTTTCTTTCAGACTAATTATTACATTTCCAGACAGTTTTCCTCTTCTTGCAGTTAGGACAGTCCACAGCAATTATTGATTCTTACTTTCTCAGGATGTTTTCCCCTTTTTCCAGACTATTTTTCACCAATTCAGATGTTAGGTTGCCATTACAGTTTGTTGGTTTTGCACTTATTGATCATATCTCAGGATGTCACCAGTTTCTAGGTACACAGCTGCACTTCAAAGATGCCAGCTGTACTTCTCAAGGATGCTTCTCGTTCACAGACCTACTTCCCAGATTAGCAGTTCCCAGGCTGGCAGGCATTTTCTCTGTCAGTATTTGAGTGTACATTTTCTCTTGCTCACTAATTTTTCCCTTCTAACCAGGTTGCCTTTCTGGCTGCTCACATCACTTGCTAACTCCAAAGACCCTTGTCCCACCACCATTCTCTCGGGAACCTCTTCATTCAGGTTGTGATTCTTACTGCAGCCCTTGTGGTGACAGCAGAATAGGTTTGAACCATCTCATAGAGTATTTTCCAACTTACTGTGCTTCATAACTGTCTTCTGAAATGAAAGAGGCAATTTCCAACCAACCACTAATAGAAGAGTTCCATTGCTGTAAAACATGCTCTTTCTCTTAACCCTCTTAATCTCATGTCCTTCCCACAGAGGGAATAGTTAAGACAAGAATGGACAAGCTGGACAGAAGACACCCTCTTTTCCCAATTGTAAAATTTCTGGACTAAAGAAACAGCCCTTAGTAGCTTCTTTTCCAAAGATACATGCTGGCGATCCTCAGAAAAGTCTAGGAAATATAGCTGAATTGGCCCACTGCTGAGAACAGAAGGGCACACATCAGTGTGAGAATAATCATTTCAATGTGGCTCGACAGATTTGAAAAAATATGTTTCTTTAAACCTGGAATGAAAGACTGATTCAGTCTCACATGGATATGGCATTCTGTCATGAGGGGCTCAGAGGAAAATCATGGATGATTCTGTGAATTGGAATGACACTTTTTTTTTTACTTTTTTTTTTTCTTGCATAAAAGTAGATCCATCATGCATGTTCTCATGAGAATCAATCATAATCAATCATCCCTCATGGTGCTTCCTTATGTAAAAATGAATTTCCCATCCATATGCCTCAGCTTTCTCCAGTTTGCTGCTGAAAATAAAGTAAAAACTAAAACTCATGAAATATGCATGTCTTCTGCTTTTGTGCAGGCTTATAACTACATGTACTGATTTCACCTTTGCAAATCCATTATACAACCTTCACCTTCTACAGAGATGATTTTAAGGATTCAGTGTTCTAGCATATTGTCTTTTTGCTAACTGACTGCTGGACTAAAAGCCTTCCTAAAATGCTTTTTTCCGAAAAGGATTCTTTATAATGCGGAATCAGAAGTCACTGTTCTATGTGTTTTAAAGCACTTTTCAATAAGGCTTTGATTGATGCAGAGAATCATGGTTAGTTTTGAATGGAATGCTGTGGCTTAGATTTCTCTATTTTGTTTCTTGCAGAGGCACTCACTAATCTCTATGGAAGTCTTTGATATTTATTAGGTTTGTAGCTAGTGTTAGTGTGATATGTGACATAAAATTTTAACATATGTGCTGTAAATTAATAGTATTTATCTTGTTTTAATGTTTCACAGCATAAGAATGAAATTATATCCTGAAAATCCATACTGTCCTGAGCAAGTGTTGCTTCCAGGACTGTCTTGAGTATCATCTTAAAGGCAAAGAATAGAAGTGTGAAAAAACAGAAAAATAAAGACATATCTGGTTCCTTATTTGCACTACTTAAAAACAGATGGAAAAACTCCACAACTTTTTAATCTTGTACTGCATATTTAAGCAACTGAATACTGAACTTCATGGCAGTGCAGTAATTTCTCTCATTCTTTTATCTTCTTATTCAGTTTTATGTCAATTTAGGTGTGAGAAATAATAATTAGGGGAAAAATGAGAGTTTCATTTTGTCACTTAGTCTCTTGGAAAAGTCCACACACATTTAGTAACACAGTTTAATTATTCTTCAACTTCCTAGGCCCAGAACTTCGATCCATTCACACTCTTTTGGCAAGTTCATCCAAAATTTGGGGGGGGGGGGGGTGTTTTAAAATTTTTCTACAGATATTTTGCTCTTTTTCCATCTTTTGTCAGTGAGATCAACCTGATAAAGTGGGTATAGATCAAATTTAGTTTTAACAAACCTGTATAAGAATGATAAAATATTTTGTGAACAGCCCAGATATATCAATCTTCTCATCTGTTCTTTGGAGATTATGCATCTTCTGGAGGGAAGAATGGAAGGAGGAAGGGGAAAAGCCAAATATGAATGGATTCTTCTTTAAAGATTGTGGATTCAAGCCATCTCTACCAGGCATTAAACACCAATGGCAAGTAATGAAAATAAACTCAGAAAAAATATTAAACAGAAGTAAAAGTAACCACAGTACGGAAAGGTTGAGGTTGGAAGGTACCTCTGGATGTCATCTGGTCCAATCTCCCTGATACAGCACACATATCCAGAAACAATTGCCCAGGACCATGTCCAGACATCTTTTCAATATCTCCAAGGAAGGAAACTCCACAACCTTTCTGGGCAACCTGTACCAGGGCTCGGTCACCCTCACAGTGAGAAAATGTTTCCTGATGTTCAGAGGGAACCTCCTGTGGTTTAGTGTGTGCCTATTGCCTCTTTACCGTGTCACTAGAAACAAGAGTCTGGCTCCATCTTCTTTACATCCTACCTTCAGATCCTACCTTCTTTACCTAGCTTCTCATAGAATCACAGAAGCTTAGAATTGTTTTGGTTGGAAAAGACTTTTAAGATCATCAAGTCCAACCATTAACCTAGCACTGCCAAGTCCACCACTAAACCATGTCCCTAAACACCACATCTATACATCTTTTAAATACCCCCAGGGATGGTGACTCAATTACTTCCCTGGGCAACCTGTTCCAGTGCTTGACAACCCTTTCAGTGAAGAAATTTTTCCTAATATCCAATCTAAACCTCCCTGGCACAACTTGAGGCCATTTCCTCTTGTCCTATCACTTGTTACTTGGGAGAAAAGACAAACACCCACCTCACTACGACCTCCTGTCAGGTTGTTGTAGAGAGTGATAAGGTCTCCCCTCAGTCTCCTTTTCTCCAGGCTAAACAACCCCAGCTCCCTCAGCCACTCCTCATAAGACTTGTGCTCTAGACCTTTCACCAGCTTCATTGCCCTTCTTTGGACACACTCCAGCACCTCAATGTCTTTCTTCTAGTGAGGGCCCCAAAACTGAAGGCAGTACATGAGTTGTGGCCTCACCAGTGCCGAGTATGGGGGGACAATCACTTCCCTAGTCCTGCTGGCCTCACCGTTTCTGATACAAGCCAGGATGCTGTTGGCCGCCTTGGCCACCTGGGCACACTGCTGGCTCGTATTCAGCTGGCTGTTGACCAACACCCCCAGGTCCTTTTCCACCAGGCAGCTTTCCAGCCACTCTTCCCCCAGCCTGTAGGGCTGCATGGGCCTGTTGTGACTCAAGTGCAGGAGCTGGCATTAAGCCTTCTTGAACTTCATACAACTGGCCTCAGCCCATCAATCCAGCCTGTCCAGATCCCTCTGCAGAGACTTCCTACCCTTGGGAAGATCAACACTTCCACCCAACTTGGGGTCATCTGCAAACTTACTGAGGGTGGATACACTTGTCCAGATCATTGACAAAGATACTAAAGATAACTGGCCCCAGTACTGAGCGCTGGGGAACACCTTACAGGAGGGATGTTCCAGTCCCTTAATTGTTTTTTGTGGCCCTTTGCTGGACTCTCTCTGGTATGTCCATGTCTCTGTTGTACCTAGGAGCCCAGAACAGGACACTGCTCCAGGTGTGGCCTTACCAGTGCTCACTGGAGAGGAAAGCTCATCTCCTTTGACCTGTTGGCAGTACTTTCTCTAATGCAGCCCAGGATACCATTAGTCTCCTTTGCAGCAAGGGCACATTGCTGGCTCATTTTCAACTCTGTTTCCACCAGGACCCCCAGGGCCTTTTCTGCCAAGCTGCTTTCCAGCTGGGTTGCCTCCAACATACAATTGTGCACGGGGTTGTTCTTCCCCAGGTGCAGGACTTTGCACTTCTTCTTGTTGAACTTCAAAAGGTTCCAGTTGACCCCTTCCTCCAGCCTGTCAAGGTCCCTCTGGTTGGCAGCACATCCCTCTGACCTATCAACCACTCTGCCTGATTTTTTGTTTTCTGCACACTGGCTGAGGGTACACTGCCCCATCATCCAGATCATTAATGAAGATATTGAACAGGACTGGACCCAGCACTGATCCCTTGGGTGTACTACTAGTCATTGGCCTCCAACTAGACTTCACCACTGATCACTACCCTCTGGGATCAGGACAGAAAAAGCAAAACTCACAAAGACCATAGGAGCACTGAATGTGTGTTAAACATACATTTTTTTTAATTGAAGAGAAAATGTATGTATGAAGACAGAAAATATGGTATAATTTCATGAGCATTGCATACCTAAGACATTTTTATGGGGCTGCTTTCTTAAATACTATTGTCTTATCACCTTCACTCCTCAGTCTTTGATAAGATTTTGCGAAGATGTGTATTGATTAAGAAGTTTCACCATGGGTTTCTGCGCTGTTTCTTTTGGAGGTCTCTGTTCTGCTTTTGCCTTCTTTTAAGTCTGAGGTCACTCCCCCATGCACACACCAAACCTTGTGAAGTCATATTCTGTAGATAGTGTTACTATCCAACATGTTTTTACACAGGAGAACTTGTAAGCAACAAGTAATGTATTTGTGCCAAAAGCACGGAGTACTAACATGGCATCACCATCATGCTGAGTCTTTCATAGTTGAGGGTGGCAGTGATGACATGCATCAGTTAAGCGTGGTAACTTTTACATATAGTTAGCAAATAAACCCGGGTAACGTAAAAACTACTTCTCTCTGAAGCTAGATAATTCAATTATCTTTTTCTATGCACTAGCTCACCATGTAGTAGCCAACTGACTATTCACATCATCTAGCTATACCATATATCTGGCTCACCATGGCTGGGCTTAATTAGCATTATATTAGAAAATGTGTGATCATCTCCTCATGTCCTCATCACTGACTAATTGGACATACCACTTCAGTCAAAGCATGGCACAAAAATGCCTCTAGTAGAATTTCTCCAGGTGGCAGTTATGACTTAATTGCAGTCTCCAGCTTTGTAGGTCTCCATGAAATGCCAAATGAAAGTCAGACTCATATCACAGGTCTGTACAAAGGGACTAGTTCAGCCTATGGAAGTGTAAATTCCCTAGTTCCTGGATAAAAACTATGTTCAAGAACAAATGTATCTTAGTCATATTTGTTGATGAAAGCACATTTGTACATTTCAGCTATGAAAGTTTCCTCCCACTGCTGATATGTCACCACATTATCATATCAACCACAAATTTCCCAGAAACTGTGAATCAATCCTTTTATACTACTCAAACCCGGTTTGCAAAGGTTAACTTTTGTCCAGCATTTCCTGCCTTTTCTAAGAAAATATCAACAGCAGGCAATGTTCAAATTCTGTCATTTTAACAACATAAAGTACAAGCCCCCACTACAGAGAAAATGCAGCAACATCACAAGGCAATATCACTGAATGAGCCTCTGCAGAGGTAGCCAATAATATCCAGTAAAGGAATTCTGAGGAAAGAAAAGGAACCTGGAAGTAAAGCAAACAGAAATAAAAGGACCGTGTGAAGTGAAGACAGAACTATAGGATGACAAAGGTGTGTATTTGATGAACTCTTTGTCTCCCAAAAAACATTCACAGCTGTTTGTGCTTAAGATTCTCATTACAGTGAGAGCCATGCCTTGTTCCATTGGCATTTTATTCCTTCAGAACTCAAAGAAACAACTTAAGAACAACTAATTTCTTTTGTGTTTCACCCACTTCCTAGTGGTGACTACTTTGCTTAATTTTCCTAATTTGTGTGTTTATGATTGTATGTTTCTTCAGCTAGTTTTTGTAGAACTTACTGGAAGAGAGGTATTTTATTGATCTCTATCCATTATATAGTCTCTACACATTGATATTAGAACATTTATAATTTCAATTGTTTGTATCCATAAAGCTGTTATCTTGAAACATACAAATTGTACATGACATCTCATCTTTCAAGTTAGTAAATCAAATACTTTCCTTCATAATTTCATTTGGAAAGAAAATGCAATAGGTAGTCCAAAGAAATCTACACTAGTTTGTTCCAAATTCAATCTGAACAAAAAAGAAGAAAACAAACAAACAAACAAACAAACAAAGCCCTGCTGCAAGAAATCACTTTATTAATCAGATTAAGCTCAATTACTCCAGTAAACCAGTGGCTATACTGAGGAAAATGCTGTTGAAGCAATCATCAGGCAATTGCTAAGTCAGAAATTGATGGTGTTCAGTGTCTGGTTTTTTTAGTGTGGAGTTTTTTGGAGGGGGGTTTGTTGTTTTTTGTTGTGTTTGGTTTTTTGTTTTATGATTCCAGCTTAATATAAAACAGATTATCTTTTATTCTTTTGTAAGTGTGACAACAGAACACAGACACATGGATCTAAACCCAGTTCTCATTGTAAAACCTCACTGTTTTCCATTAGTTAGCAGGATTACTTTCTTTAAGTCTGTATAGGTGCTTGATGCCAGAAATATAAAATGCAATAGAAGGGAATACAGGTGTATACACAAATACATAAGTACTTTGTACAGAATGAAACTCAGATTTCAACGTCCTCAGGCTACTTTTGAAGTTAAAAGTTGGAAATAGAGCTTTCAGCTCATCTACTTCCATTTAATTCAGTCTTGCCTTTATTTTTTATTTTCTCTAAAATCAGTCCTACAATGACAGCCTATAATTCAGTGCTATTTAATCTTTCTGCTATGCTGACACATATGGATGACCCCCTTCACCATTACATGAATTCATAAAAGCACTGTCTAACTGAATTCTTTCTCAAGAATGACTAGTGCAGCAATGCCTAACATAAACTAATCAAGAAAGACTTTTTAACATTTACTTTCATTTGATTGGGTTTTTTTACTCCATCTTGTTTTGTTAACTACACAATTTGCTGCTCAGATTTATTTATAGAAATAATCATTACACTATTCTTCATCTCTTCTGAAGTTTCTGTATTTCTTCTCCATTTTGCTCTACAATTTCCTGGAAATGTTATTCAAAAAAAAAAAAA
>VXBL01005971.1:0-28281 GCA_013400195.1 Aramus guarauna | reverse complement strand
AAAAAGAGTTCAATGTTTGAAAATATAGAATATATTAAGTGTTATAAATATATTGCTTTTATGGGCAATGTTTCATTGGCTGAAACTGGTAACTGAAACTATAACTTTTAGGATTAAGCTGCAATTTTTTTTTAATAATAAGCCATTAATTAAAATGTGCATATAAAAATGTTATAATCTTTCTTCATAACTGTGGATAGATACGTGATAGGGAACTTGACTATTTTCTTTCTAACACCATGAATTACTAGAGAAGTGTGAATGCTTGCTTACGTTCCCAAGGATAAAAGTTAACTTAGAAGACAGAGAATGTCTTTTGCTAAGTTTATGTTGGTTGTTTGGTTGGGCTTTTTCCTGAACTTCAGAAAATAAAATTATCAGGAAACTTAGTTATAATCATCAAGATTAGCAAAGACCTATCAAATTTACTGTGGTGATTTCTATTGTTTTGGTTGAACTGGTCTGTACAATATTGTGTAGTTTTCATGTCAACAGATCTAAGTGAATAACATTTTTGAATGGGGACATAGATAAGCCATGAGTGGACAGCTAGGTAACTTGCTTAATAAGGTTTGGTAAAGGAAGAACAAGTCCTTTGAATCAGGTTTATTTAGACTAGACAATTTCCCTTTGGATATTGTCATTTCTGTTGGCCTTATTTTGGTCTTTTGGCAGCTTTGGGGCCTGCAGGATTGGTCTTACCTAGCCAATGATCTACTTCCAGAAAACAGAAGTCAGTGGTGAATATATCCCCTGAAGAAGCAAGAAACATAATGAGATTTTTGAGCTTTGACTTCTTGAATGCGAAAGTGAGAACACTAAAAATATTGGCATATTAGGTGAGAGAAATGAATAAAGAATAGTTTCCTATATTTTGATCAAAATTATTGTAATTAGAAAAATATATCTATCAACTGTACCTACATTTAAAGACTCAGTATTGAAGGAATTCCATTAGCAAGAGAGATAAATACACCCTAGTTTTTATTCTTTTAGGAATTCTGAAGGAGTGCCTGTTTTGGTTAAAACTGTGCTATAATGTTAATGGATTTGAAAAAGCACATCAACATTAGAGAAATAGCTTAGAAAAAATACAATGCTTATACAACAGGCTTAGTAGTTCATGTCAGATTACTGTTTAGAAATTTGACATTAAGCTTTTACTTTTGATCATGTCATAAACTGTTGATCAATTAGAAAGCAAGCTCTAAAGATACAAGATGTCTTGAGAAAAATCAATAACTCTACTTTGTCCTGTTTTAGAGATAAGATGAAAATTTGAAACAGTCAATACACATTATTGTTACTAACCCCTAGTAGTGGGGAATCTAAAGACATACTAAATGGCTATTTAAGTACAATAAAAGATTGAGCTCAGGCCTTCTTACCTCTCCTTACAGATAACCATTGCAAAATAAACCTTGCTATTGATAAAAAGCTTTACTTGTATATAATCATAAATGGATATATTCATAGCTACACCAGAGCTGACATATCTCATCCCTTAACCAAACTGAAAATCTAATGCACAGGGTACCCAGAGCTGTATGCTGCTGCAAAGGTCAGAATTTAGAAAACAGAATGATATTTTTAAGGTTTTCCATGATACTGGGGATATCAGTCCATCAGCTATATGATTTAATTCAAGTGGCAAAGATTTTCAGTCAATCTCTTCAGAAAACAATTCCCCCACGACCTTATACTGCTGCTAAGTGCCTTCTGAGAACTTTCCTCTGCAACCAAGATATATTATCTAACTGATGGAGATAAGATCAGGCAATATATGCATGTTACACTTACAGTTAATTGGCTTCTATATTTAGATTTTTCAGTTATTCCATTGTAAAAAAAAAAATGGCTTAAGAAACACCATTACCTGCAGCCATTTTCTCATATTTGACAGATATAAGCATTACACTGGAGAAATACACTTTAGTGTATGAAATTCCTTTCCATTGCCTGGACAAGGCAATCTATTCTCTCCTATATGGACTTATATTACAACCTTAAAGATTCATACCTAACTTTGGGGAACTACTTGTAAAAGAACTTCCATATAAGATGGTGTGAAAAGGTAAATGTGTAGCTTAGTTCTCACAGACACATGTACCAGATCTTGAACCCGAAAGCCCATCACAACTTAAAGAGTACACCTGTAAGGCACATTGCCATACTGTACATATATAATAGAGCTAACACTGAAAAAAGCGAGAGTCATAATGAAGACAGCTGACAAAATCTGATGTAGCAACTTAATCCAATGCCATGTATTTTGGACAGCACTACATTGTACTTAAGTAGTCTTCCTGAAAATAATTGTCAGCTACTTGCCAGCAAACTTCTATACTTTATTTTCTTCTAGGTATTCAACAATCACTCTTTCTAAAAGAAAAAGAAAAAGTTTCAGGCATAATTTGCCAGCCAAATATTGTCTGACATGCATTTGTTCATTAAAATCCTCCTAAAAAGTATTTTTATAAATTCTGTATCCTATTCATTGAAGCAAGCAGTGACTGCCCCACTGTTAAAATTATGATATGGAGAGAGTAGAATATCTAAAACTCCAACTGTATTGCCACCCATTCCTTGAAAGTAGGTCAGTCCTAGGAAATTGTCTTTTGGTCTGATCTTTTAACTCATCTCTGTTATATGTAAAACAGGTCCAAAACAACAACCCTATCTGGAGGACATCTTTGACTTCCCAGCGAGTGTCAGATATAGTTGTCTAAGTATAAAGGATGACAACTGAGAAATTTGAGTTACTGTACACATATATTTTTTTGTTTTGTTTTGTTTTGGTTTTTTTAATGTTAAAGCCTCTGGGAATGTTTTCTTCTTTGAATGTGTATTAGTTTTTATCTGATCGTATGACTAAATACTCTTCAAACTATTACTGAAATTTTGCTATGACCTTCACAGTCAATTTTCCTTCATTGCATCCTGTACAAGAGCATGAACATGCTGGCATTTAAAAGAAAGCTATAAAAGTCTACTATGTCAAGACAACTAAATCAGGTGCTATTCAATATATACACTTAGAGGAAAACAAACAAACAAAACAAAACAAAAGAAACCAGGAAACAGAAGAACCCCATCAGGGTAATGGAAGATAGTATTGAATTTCTGTAAGGAATTAAACTGTTCAAATTCACTCATATATTCAGTGAATGTATCGATTTACTGACGTATTACCATGATATCCTACACCTAACATGTAGACCATCTCAGGATTATAAACATGTCATAGCTCATTGATCATTTACCTCATGTTGAATATTAGTTAAGAAGAATGGGGATCATTCAGAGTGGAAAAATAAAATAAAAACATATCTACTGAAAGGGGCCATAAATCTTGCTTTTATGAATCCAGCATGAGCTGGTTTTTATGGCCCAATTCTTATATAAAAGCTTTGAGTCATTTATTTCAAAGGACTCTGACAATTAAAAAGTTCCAGAGTGCTTGGCAATGCACTCTTAAGAAATTAGGTGCCTAAATCCAACACTGTAATTGACATATCCAACACCAATAGTATCTTTTGATATAAAATACAAGATTTATGGCCCTACTGTGATGTAAAGGAGCTGGATTGGTAAACAGTTAAATAGTGACAGTAATTGACTAGAAACACCAAAAAAGGGTAAGTCTGCAGACTATCTGTGTAAGATTGCATCTCCCAATGCTCTCCTTGTATTAATCCAGGCTGCTTGATAGCCAAGAATGCAATATTTCTGAATACAGAAGAGAACCTGACAGTAGGATAATGAGAAAGCTCAGCTAGAAAGTGGGAGCCATACACTATGCCTACATTAGTAAATTAAACATGCTCAGAGCTGTTCTCTGCTGTTGAACAAAAATGGCCTGCTTCCACCCTCTTAAACCCTCGCACGCTCTAAAGCTATGTGGCTAACTGCAAAACGCCTATAGGAATAGTGTCTAACCTATGCTATTTGTAAACTGTCACCAGGAAATGTTTAATTCAGTCTTACTTAAAATACGCTGGGTAGGGCACTCTCCACAGTGGAAAGAACTGTGGTTTACTCTGGGATGATGACAAGGATGTTGTGGCTGTCAACCTGAGAACTAGGTGGTGCAACAGCTCCCCAAAGCTGCAGACAGAAATAGGGCCCAGAAAGTGAATACAACAGGACTTTGTTTTGCTTCACTTTAGGAAAAAATATTTAGTTGGAATAGTTCTAAAGAATGGCAGTGAAGAAGGTAAGATCTATAGCAGTTATTTGCAAAAAAACCCCACCTTATTTTACAGTCTATTTTAAAGACTAACATCTAGTCTATTGTAAAGACTAAGGTAGAAAGTGTTTTACAGGTGAGAAGAATTTAAATTTTGGGTAAGAACAAAAGATAAAAGTAGACTAGAACTTTTATAAATCTTCTTTATATTTATATTTTCATTTGTCACAAAGTAATTCCCTACATGTCTGTTGTCTGTAGACTTCTCCAAAACCTGTCATTATGGAGAACAGCTTCAATAAGGTTGTGCATTTTCTATGTGCATTTCACACAGAAAAAAAGTTTTCTTTAATCATTTTTTCTTTCATCCTAAAATAGAAGGTGAGAACAAAAGCTAGGGAACAGCAACAATTGAAGACTTGCTTGTCAAAAAACAGTCAAAACCAGGAAAGAAACAAAAAGGAAATAGGCAAGTCTTTGTAGCAACTATGAATAGAGATATTAAAGAAAAAGTGGTCAATAGAAAATGACAACATTGATGAATCCCGTATCTAAAAATACAAGGAAATACAACATTTTAATGGCAGTACTCTGATCTTTCTATGACTTTAAAATATTCCTGGCATATATTTTGCCTTTCTTACTAACAGGAAAGGAATGGAGTGGAAAAAAGAAAAATGCAGTATAAAATACACAGCACTGTCCTGGTTTCAGATGAGATAGAGTTCATTTTCTTTCTAGTACTCAGTATTGTGCTGTCTTTTGGTATGAGAAACGTGTTGATAACACACTGATGTTTTTAGTTGTTGCTGGGTAGCTGTAGTGTCTACACTAAGTCAAGGACTTTCACGCCCTGCCAGGTGCAGCAGAAGCTGGGAGAGCACAGTCAGGACATCCTCCTGTTCTTACTCGGGCCTGAGGGTAAGCTGAAAACATGAAATCTTGCCTAAAACTACAGCTTTTGAATATTTCTCTTACTGGAGGTCAAAAGATTTCAGATTACAAAGATCACAAAGATCATGTAAATCTTGCTTCCTACAGAAAGCAAAATTTATAAATGACACAAGAAAGGCTAGTACATTTTCAGTGCAATATTGTACAAAACCTCTGAAATTGGTTTGTTTCTCAGAAAATAAAATTGCAACTCTTTGCCCATTCTCTGATCAGCCAGACTGTTCAATATGGTTACATAAACAAAGACATCAACATTTAAATAATTTAATTAATATCTACCCTTATTTCAGCCATCTTTTATAGAGAGTGAAATAATAATATCAGTTGACCAACCTGCAGGACAACTGAGGCACAATTATATTTGTAAATTCTTTTACCAATCAGTGATATTAACTTTCAATCGAAAGGCAATATTTTTTCTTTATGTAGCAAACTCAAATTAAAAAAATACTTTTAATATACTTTTGTAGTTAGAAATTGTTACATTTCTTTTTAAAATAGCTTACATATTTAAAATTCTTTGTCTAATATTAAAATCTCCCTTGGAGTTGAGACAATCCAAATTATATCACTTTTGACTAGTCTAGACATCTGTATTTCTTCCATGAACCTAACACATATTTTTATGGTATTTTAATATCTAAATATGACTTTAAAACAAATGCTTTTCTTCAAAACAAGCACATTTTGATTAAACTAATGGATTTCTTTTAATTCCCTACAATTTTTTAGCTTCCAAATTGGGAATGGGCAATCCTCTGGCAAATTTTCCCTGAAAGTAGTTGTTGCAGGAGTTTGTTATCTATGTTCAACTTCAAAGGTCTTAATAAATTAAAGAAATAGGACCATCTTAAACTCTGAAATACAGTAAATATGTCCAGGCTCATAATTAGTAAAAGCCAAAAAGAATATGTAGACACTGATCTAATAACAGAATAGATTTATCTGGTATATTTACACTGTAAACATAGAAGGTGTTTACTGGCTTAAAGACTTTTTAAGATCCAGTGGAAGTATTCATGCACACTTGAAAGGAATCCATACTCCCCAGAAGTAACTTCTGCCCAGATTACCACTGGTTGTGGTAATTCCTAATATCTCACATTCTGGGATTAAGTTTAAAATCTACGGATTCTATGATACAATGATGATAGAAGATACACTGAAATCCACATCTATCCCACTTAGTTAATTCACGTCTTTATTTCCAAATTCTTTACTGGAAAGGAATATTATTAGAAACTAATATCTATCCAATTTGTGATCCCATAATTGTGATCTTTGGACAAATATATTAAAAATTATATATGTATATATAAAAAATGATCTTAAGAGTCTTTTTCAACCTAAATAATTTTATGATTCTGTGATTTTATGAATAATGTGCTGCCTGTATTGATTTTACTTGAACACTTGGACTTCAGCTGAATAAAATAATGAATTACAACAGATACATTTGAATGGCTTAAGAACTTGCTTTCTGTAAAAGGGGTACAAAACATTTTCACTGTTTTCTTTGTTAGGAGTTGACCCTTATGGTTTAAAAGAGTTCTATGCTTCATATTTAACTCACCAGACTTTGAAGTCTTATCTACATTTTTTCACCTAATGCTCCACTGGATAGTCTCTTTTAACTATAGAGAGCACAATACCCAATTCATTTCAGTGAAACACACTTTTGCAAATAGACTCTATAAACTAAGGAAAAGCTTTGAAAACAGGGGAGAAAGATCAAAGATGATTAAAATACCTTAGTGCACATTAAGACATATTTTCAGTTGTTCACTATGAAAGGGTGGAGTTCCACAGACCTTTTCATAAGCAAAGTCTGAGAAGCCAACAGACTAATTTTGCTCCAGCTAAGGAGGGCAATATGCAGACTCTTCTAGTGTCAGAATTTGTATGCTACACCTCTACTTTTTTGCAATAGATTTGAAGGACATTTAAGGTAGAATTATTCTTCTGTTTCTCAATCTCTTTTTTAAAGGTTATATTTAAATAATTACATTCTTAGGACCTTTTCTTAAACCATCTAGAGCCACTGTGGCAGATGCACCTGCCCTGAAAAAACCTGCAGGAAAACCTTCCCGTCACAGTTTGAATGACGCCCTCAGGGCATTGGCAGTTTCAGTTGACAGGAGACAAAGCTGAGGTCTTTGGCCAATAGGGACCTACGTGACCATATATGACCACAGGTCAGATTCGAATTGGGTATAAATGGAGTCCCGCGAGGCGGCCATCTTGAGTCGGTCTCCCTCAGGGCAGCGGGCCTGCAGTGGGAGGCTCTCCCCATGGGCTGGGACGCCACCTGCGGTTCATCTTCTGTACGGATTGAGAGACCTCGTCTTACACGGGTGAGTGATTTTGCTCATTTTGGGTCAGCAACCATAAACCTTAGGAGCTCTTAAGTCAGCGGTGTAGGACTAATTTCCTGACTGACATCCTGACCCTGTGAGTTGTTAATGTCTGTTGGAGCCAGAGTGGTTTCAGTTAAAACAAAACTTAGTTTCTCCCCTTCCATCTTGTAAAATAAATATTTTTGTTTGATTGTTAACTGGACTGGCCTAGTTTGTGTGGTTCCGTGACAGCCACTTCAACAGACTTTACCACTGCCTAGGCAGTCTGACATTTCTCCCTGTTCAGAAGGTGTGCAGTCCAGAAATTATGTATTTCAAACTTGCCAAATCTCTCAAATTCAGGAAAGAAAAAAAAAAAAAAAGGCAAGGAAAAATATCACCAACCTTTTTCCAGGGAGTAAAGCAACATTTTATCTAGTGTCTAGAGCCAGATATCTCCTCGCATACATAATATTCAGGTACTAGTAAAGCATTTGTTGTATAACTTCGTAGCCATGGAGACTAAATAACTACAGTGACTATGATTTATTGAATTTCAGAATGCAGTGATCAATTTTCCATTTGCAGCTAATTCAGCTGAAATTATCTCTATTTTCACCTCCATCTGACTTGGCCAGATACAAAGAATAGAGGCAAACACTTGCTCATTTTCTGCTGCTCAATCCTTAACTCATTCTTGATATTGGAGCTGCTGAAATAATTTCAAATGCAGAAGGAGAAGCAGCAAATTTGTCCAGATCCAAGACCCTATCTTACATTACTGATATAAATTTATTCCATAGAAATGATGATATCAATTGTGTACAGCACCCCACAGATGACACGCCATGACAGAAAAATTTTCTAAGGAATATTGAAAACATGTCCTCTTAGAGTGTGTAGATGATAGCACATCTAGCACAATTTGTAGGGTGACATAGGGCTATTCTGGCTACACCCTAAGCAAACACAAATGCAGATACAGTCTGCTTTCAATCTAAGTTAGGTTAGTGGTTGGACTAGATGATCTTAAAGGTCTTTTCCAACCTAGATGATTCTATGATTCTATGATTCTATGAACTTCAGAAGTCTGAACTGAAGAACACCACACGTGAGATACTGGTGATGAATCTACATTTATATATCCCAAGTCATTTGACATCTGCATTACAGCTGTTACGAAAGAGGACTTGATTCTGTTCACAGATATATGCTCTCTATATAAATGTATATTAACTCATATATCATCTCTCCTTGTTTCTTGTCATAAGCTAAGTGAGTAGAAGGAGAACTTCTCTAAATCTCACATAAAATGAGGATTCTTACAGTCAGGTCTTAAACAAAAAGTTCAAAAATCGTCTCAAAGGCTCTAAACAAATCGAACAAGTACAAATCTAAAATTTGGTAATTTGATAAAAAACACTATGCTCCTAATTTCTCTTTTATTTTTATTTTTTAAACTGAAAAAAAGTAATGCAAAAGGGATAAAAAGTAGAAGTAGAACAAGAACCAAAGCAGTTACCAATCTAGGTTCTTAGAAGTTGATCTGCAGAGGATCAAAACCTGGTAGCCTGTTCAAAAAAAGAGAATACTTTTCAAAATATAATATTGTTATTTAATATACTTGATGCATGGTTGGATCCTCATATGTGGAGAAAGCATGAATCACTTAATCAGAAAATATAATGAAATATCATGTGTAATTCAGTCAGATTGAAAGCAGGGATAGATACAAAATCAGAGAAAAATGTTAATACTGCTATAAAAAGGAAAATAATGAGCAGCCAATAGTATTGCAACAATTACCAAAAGTCAAGTAATAGAGCCACTAATAATTGTAGAATACAGCTAAAGGTTGATTTTCAGAAATACTGTATATTCATTAGCACGGAGTGCAACATGATTTCTAATGGCTAAACTTCAGTGACTTTTTGTAGCAAACCATTAAATTAGAAAATAAGTAAGCAGTAAGAAAATTTTTAAAAGGCTAAAACAGGAGGAAAGAAAAATCCTATATTGTTTATCCTTAGCACCTTTTGGAACACTGCATGTTTGTCGCTTTGTTTAGCTCTGTATGTGGAGACTGTGATGCTCTCCAATGAAACACGGATTTCTGTTTTACCAATACAAATAATATCAGTATAAATGTGTATACACTGCAGAAAGAGGAATTCAGAATTTTATTACTCTTTAATACATTTGTGCACTTCTTTCTTCCCCAGACTTCCTCAACTGACCTCCTATTGAGGAAAGAAAGAGAAGTAGCATACATTTCTGGTTATATGCCATCTCATGTAGAAAGAAGTACCCTCTGGCTATTTATGGCAGATTTCGATCCTCAATATCAATCATTTGATCCAGACCTCCACTACCTTTTGCACAGAATTTTTGTCTACAAGCATAGTGCTGCTCACAACCAAAGTATGACAATTTAAAGGCTGCTTCTCAAATCTTGTATCATTTTTGATTTCCACCTCAAGAGTTGGTGCAGACTCTTTGTTTGCAGACTGAAGATTTCTCAAATTATTGCATCTGACTGTCCCACACTGCAAAAGATGCCTAGCAAGTAATGGAGAGCTGCTAAGATGTGAATATGATTGCTCTGTCTTGGAGAACCAGTGTTTTTATGAAGACTGTCTGCTACACAGATTTTAAACTCTGATGTCAGACATGCTGGGTGGTGTACTTCAACTGTGAAGGTTGGCTGCTACAGTATGTTTCCTTCTGAAGTGCGAAAGATTGATGAGGTTTGAAAATCTTATTTTTCCATGAAGTGAAATCTGTGCCATCACCCTTCATGGAGGAAACAGTGTTGCCTCTTCTCTCAGGTAATATGAAAGTGTTTAATTTTTCAGTGTATGCTTTTAGAGAGGGAAAATTATGTTGGCAGAGGTGAGGATTACTAAACTCATCCTCGGAATCCCATCCTGTTCCGTAAGTGATGCATGTACTCTCTTTGCTTTCAGTACATCTTTATTTTCTTAATCTACAAGATAGCGATTTTGGGTGCATATTGGGTTGTATACTTAAGAAATAAATTATAAAATGCTATAAGAAAACACTTCAATTTATTAGGATATCATCAGCCACACTATTGAAGTCTGGACCTTTTTTTGCTAGTCTTAAAGGGTAATTGCCACACTGCTCATCATGTTCTCATGGCTCAGTCTTTTTTTTTTAATCAGCCTTCTCACTGTGCTCTCTATGCTTTCTCCCATTTGTATCATCTCTTGAACAGAGCAATAATCTTGTGTATAACTTGGTTCCACATTACTCAAAAATCTACCAAGTTTCTAGTTTCTTTCTATGCTTTCTACTTTCTTCTTTTCTCTTCTTCCTCCAAAGGATTTCTAAGCACATATTTAAAATAAATCAATCTCAGGGGCTAAACAGTGTCATTTAATTGTTCATCCACTCACCGAAGTGGATATGACTGCTTGCCAATAAGGCTTGAATGCATTGATACTATGTATTTAGTCCATTGGCCTTAAAAATATCCCCTAATGCACTGTATTTCTTAAAACTGCAAACTTGCTTCTTGATTTTTAAAATACTCATTGCATTATAAATAGTCTTAGGCACCCAAGAAGCCATTAGACAAAAGGAAGTACATATTCAACTCTGCATATCTGAGTAGAGGCTTCTCTGTTCACTCCCCTCCTTCTTTATTTAAAGGAAAAGGCAAACAGAAAACATTTCAGGGGTAAAGCTCTGTGCAGTTCTATGCAATGTTTTCATTCATGGTAAGGTTTTGCAATGCATAGCGATTCTAGTAGGAGCAATATATTTAGCATATAGGCAAGTTTTGCAAGCACTGATCATCTAAACCTGAAGGTCTTGCCAGTGGAACTGAAAACATGTGCAAGTTAGGGATTAAGTCTGAAATCTATAACACAGCACTTTAAAAATAGGTCAAGGAGCCCTGTTTGGGCCAATAACCTTTGTTCTAGAGAAACCTAATTAAGTTTGCTGTGCTGATGGAGAGCTATTACTTAGGGTTCTTCAGTAAACCTGCTTACAGATGGCATACCTTTCTCTTCATCACGCTCCATAAGGCAGCGCAGAAATGTCAATAACTAGCAGTGACTGCGTTAACAAGCTGTTGGGAGACATAACGCTATGTATGCAGTATGAGAATCTGCTGCTTTTTTGCCTTTTTTTTTTTATTTCTTTCTCTCTTGTTTTTATATGCAAATAAACCAAAACCCCCTCTTTTACATAAGATTGATTTTCCCCTGAAGTTACTTTCTGTACATGTTCTGGGCTTCCTTCTACATCTCAAAAAGATACATTAAAGAGAGAGATATATATTTGTGTATATGGGGGGTGGAGAGAAAAAGAGACAGCAAGACAGATAGGGAGGGAGAAGCAGAGACATGGAGAGCAAGCTAATAGCACAAAGAGAAGGATCTAGTATTTCTCTGCTGCTTCTGCCAAGAAAGACATAACTCCCCTTAACGGAGTAACAATAAGGTAATGCTTAGCAATGACTCAAATGAGTTAAAGTGTTATTCTATTATGTTCAGATCACTTCTACTTACAGTTTGTTACTGTTATATCTCAGGAAAACACCATGACCCCTCTTCAAAACTTACCTGTTCAACAGTGTATAGTGACTATTAAAAAAAAAAAAAGCTCTGTAAAACACGATTTAAAAATGTGAAACTGGTACAAATTATGTTATTTCTGACCATTCCAGGAGTCATTTGAAAAACACAGACCTTTTCTAAACTCACCAAAAATACAAAAGTGGGAAAGGTCAACAGATTCAAACTTGAAACTCTAAACTAATAACAGAAATTAAACCTGCCTTTCACAGGATTCCCTTGTAGCTCCATCAAAGCATATTAAATACTTAATAATGCATAATGATACCCTATGAACTGAATAAATGCTGGCTCATCTATTTCTCATCCTATTCCTTGTTTACAAGTTGATTTATTGACCTAAGCTATAACTTTGCTTCCTATGACCAGTATAACCACAAATTGCCAATATTTGTACATTTGTTGTTTATAGTAGAGAGCAGAGCAATGCAATGTATACTGTCTGTGCCTCACTAAACTACAGCTTTTTCAAGTTTCTTCTTTCTTTTTGAAGAATAAATCTTTCCTTAGTGCCACAGTGGATCTTCCTGTAAAATGAGTTAATAGAGCAATATACAAGATTTTGTTGTTCTCCAGAGGATACCTGCAGGGCAGAACTGCAGTGGAAGATATTAATATGTTGGGGTTTTTTTCGCATGACTATAACTTATTTTCCTAGAAAATAACATATAAAAATGGGAGCTTCCCCTCAAGCATAGTGTACTCTGCAAAAGCAACTCATCATTCATTTGGCTAAAGAAGAATTGACCTCAAATTTACTATCTCTGTGCCCTCTAAGCAATTCAGAGAGATCCATGGACCTACGAGTGAGAACGGCTCAATGGAAATACGGAAATCTTGTGAAACAGAAGACCTCTGTACCTTTAGAGTGCAGCAAAGAGTGAGATATGTTCTTCTGATGAGAAGACCAGTGCTGTATATCATGTAAGCCCCAGAAAAATGCAAAAGTCAAATGCTATTTTCCTACAGCTGAGAACAGCAAGGAGTTGTGAGACAGGCCTAACAGAATGTGTTTCTGTGAGGTTGGAAGGAACCAGCTTGAACAAGGAACAACAGTAGCAAAAAGACAACAATCAGTGGTGAACAAGCACCTAGATAGAACAAATCATACTCTGTGTTTAAATATATATGTTTCAGTCTCAGGAATTCTGGCAAACTTTCAGACACTAAAACCTAGAAATGTTCATTCTATTACCTCCTCCAAATGAAACTATATGGCATGAATGGTCAGTTATTCCTTAGTCTATGATATATCCAGTCTAAAATGATGGTAATTTCATATTGCTCTTGCTGATATTAGAAGCTGTCTTTCAATTAATTAACTGTAATTTATATATAATTGTAGAAAAAGTGTGTTTTGATTAAGCAGGCAAAATTTACTTACAGATTCTCAATGAAAGAAAGAAAAAGAAAAAAAATACACAATGAGGAATTCAAAGCATTTGCCTTGTCAAGGCATATGTACGCTGAGCTCCTTCACGAAGAGTTAGAATTTCTTTCTCTTACTTTTAAAATGACAGAAGTACACTTGTACATGCATATTCATTCCTTCATAAAAGGTAGAAAAATGTTTTGTAGATTGTTTCTAGGGAATTTCTAAAGTCTAAACTATAAAGAAAACAAACAGGCAAACACAAAGAACAAGATGGACCTGGCTAGGCAAGAGGTATGGCAACGAAGTCATTAATCATAGACTAATCAAATGCAGATGCCCCCAAGTATCATTATAAACATTTAGCAATAAAATGAGTGATAACTGTACTGACCTTTCTGGATGGATTTGAAGACAGGTATGTTCTTTAATGTGCTTACATAGCTATATACCTCAATGAACTTGAATTTCAATTAAATACGTACGTACATACACATATATATCCAGGAACAAAAATTAGTTATTTAGTCTTTCAGTTTGTTTAATTTGAGATAGAACACCTTAGAAAAGGAACTGATTCTTTTCTTTAGCGTGTACATTTGAATGATGCCACATTCAAATGTTTTATCAATATCTATATACAAGCTACATTTAAAAAATATACCTTGGTCTGCCATAGCATTTTTTGTTAGGATACCTGCAAGTACTTTAGAAGATAAGTCCAACCTGTTCTTTTCTAGGTTAAAAAAAAAAAAAAAAAGTTCTAGACATAGAATCCAAATTTTTGAGTCATAAAATAACTTTAATTCACTAATCCCAGGTGTATTCCTAAAGGTACACAACATGACAGGAAGCTGGGACCACCTCAGTCAGACCCCAGATCAATACACTGTATGCAAAAAATTCATAGAATTGATATAGGAATAAAGACTGTCAGGTAAAAGCAGATAGCGCAGAGGACAACATCAGAATGAAAAGTCAATAGTGGTTTCTCAAGGTAGTGAGACAAAACGTCTTCCTAAATGTAAATCAGAAAGCAGTAGATTTATATGGTCAGAATTTATCTGGGGGGGACAAATTGTGGGGAAAAAATTCTTTTATTTTGTGTTTTTGGAGCATGTCTAGTATGCCAGGTGGTGGCTGTTGACCTTTCGCTTTTAATTTAACATGACACACTGCAGCTTATGGAAATTTGGCCAAAATTCAACAATACAGGTTGTAATTTTTCATGTCATGATATTTGATGGCATCCAAACAGTGAAGAGAAAACCACAGGCAGTAGTTTGGATCCATCCATACTGGTAACAAAGGGTGACAATCTGATTTATCATCTTTTGTATATGCGTTCGGATTCAGCCTTTAATTACCTTGTGATGTGGTATTTTTACACATGCCTTTTTTTATGCACAAAGTAGTTACTACAAAACAAAAACAGGACTGTGAAGTAAATTAGGATCTTTGCCTCAACCTCTGTAGAAGTTGGATTTTGTGCAGTGGATGATTTAGGACATTGCAGAACTGAAAAGTATCTTTGCCCAGATAATGCAGATGACCAGTACTCTAGCCAATTCAGTTCAGGTCTGTCTCTGTGATGTCAAGCAAGTCAAGTAAATGATCTTTTTCTCAAGATGCACACTAACTTTGCATTTCTTATGTTCTGAATACCACCGAGAAATGAGGATCAAATTAGGAGACATGCTGAATACCTAGTAGCTACAACTCTCATCCAGTGGGACTGTACTTTGAGAAGGGAAAGTGCCATAAGAAACAGCTAAAAATCTGAACATTTAAACTTAGTGAAAAGCTTTGGTGTTAATATCTTTGAGTGTTTATTCTTCATTAATTCTATCCCCATACTCATTCTGAAATTGACTTCAGTAAATGTGTATGAAGCTGTGAAACAATATAGTGACATCACATAGTGACATCACAGTAGATAATTCTGAATTTAATATCTGAACAGTATGAAATGAAATAAAATAGGACAAGGGCTATACATGGGGTAAGAAAAATGGAAATGGGATTGGAATAGCTCCATTGAGATATATTCCTACAGAAATAACGCAGAAGCTTTTATAAAGTAACATCTGAAATTAAACTTCCCTGAATATCCTTCAATACAATTTCATGTTTCAAATGATAAGAATGTGCAACAAAAACTGGTGTGAATTCAATTGTATATTCCAAGGCAAGTGTTTTGTTCCCTTTTTGTGAAATTACACACCATCACATCAATCATATTGACAACAGTCAAAGTGTACTATCAGGGATTTTCCATTGTTAAAGTGAATCACTGAGGACCAGAGAAGAATGCCAGAAGCTTGTGTGTTCTGCTCCACTGCTGTCTATTCCAAACATATGGAATAAGCCCTATGGAACAACAATGCGTGTATTCCACTCTCTGTAGGGAGGAATGATTATGAACTAAACTTTCTAAACTTAGAAAGTCTACAGCCTCAGTGAGTATTTCCAGTATTTTTATCATTGGCATTCCAACCTTACTCATTTCGCAATTAGATTTTAAAATGTCCAGTTTACAGTGCAGTAGAGCATGAGCTTTGAGTAACTTTCCTGTGTAAAATACAGCCCTAGCTGTTACTCACAATTTTATGCCAGACATCAATGAGTCAACATTTTTAATTATGCATGCTTCTTGTTACTGGCATATGTAAGTACAAGAAGCAGTTCTCTGTGTCTTTGGTGTTTGTTTCTGCATGTAAAAAAGGGATATTCTGTCCAATGCCCCAGATAAAATGTAGCTGTTGAGAGCGTTGTGGCAATGCAATGGTTAATCGCAATCTCAAGTGTATAAGCATTGAGCATTCCCACTAGAAAGACTCTACTGATTTCAGTATGTAATGTAACCTCTGAGTCTAAGCAGTGGTGTTGCTGAAATGCCCTGATTAATCTTGAATGAATAAACTATATAGGGAAAATAACATAAATATAAATAAACCATTAACACCAACCCAGATTCCACCTGCAGCTTTGGTAGAATCTCAGATCTGGATTAAGAATCCTAACCTGTGTTATAAATTGAAAACAGAAATGCGTGTATATGTAAATTAGCTGCCTCACCTCAAATTCTTGTCAACAGAGATACATGGTTCAATACACTTTGCTGCAACTGTATTTCCTGCTATTTTTGATGCCCTATGCTATCTTGCCAGCCTGCAGCTGCTGCCAGGAAGGGCATGGATCACTTCTAAGTACTATGCTATATCTGAAAACTCCATGCCTCCTACACCAGTACATATAAAAAAATATATGCATAAACCAATAGGAATGGAAGTAGGAAATAAATATTTACCCTACTTGTCTAAAAAGTACATATATAGAGAGACTTATATGCAATTGCCAGATGCATGGGATACATCATAAAGATGGCTGTCTCCTTCATCTCTACTGAATAGCCTCCTTATTTTTTGTTTGTCTGTTTGTTTCATCTTTGAAACAACAGAAGTGAACCCTTTATTCCAAGCTATTTGTCATGAAGTGGTTCTACACTGATTAGACTCCTCCAAAAGGCAAATCTTCAGTAACTCTTTTCCTTTACCTGCTATCTTGATGATTTATGTGATCAAGTAGAATTCATAACATTTGTTTTTAAGGCATCTTTCAACCCCAAACATTTCCTAGGCTATGTACATAGACAGGTCAGTAAATTCAGCATGAATAGTAAAGCTGTGAGTTATACAGTTCATACCAAACCTGCAGCAATAAAATTTTTATACATCATAACTGCATATTCTGTAGAGAAAATTCCACATATTACAAAGTAAAGCTATTATAGAAATGCTTCAGAGTTTTTAGAAGTATTATTGGTGCTTTTCTCTGAACACAGTCATCTGTAAAACCAGTCTGCCTTACACAAAATTTATCCACAGTTACAGGCCTCCAAGGAAGAAAAAAATATAAATTAGCTTTTGTGTACACCATGGTGTTCAAATCTCTTGAGATATTTATGAATGTTGTGGGCATAGACCAAACTTGTTTGCAAGGACAGCCTTGATGTGTCTGATGACCTGTGCAGCTTTTTCTCCTCCCTACTTTGTTTCCTCCTCAACAGTCTTGTGTCAGGCTGATTGTCTGGCATGGGTTTATGTGGCAAGGGCAGGAATACAAAAAAGCACTGGAGCTGGAAAGGCAAGCATATTTGTTAATGGCTGCACAGCACCACATCTTGGTTTTTGTTTTTGTTTTGTTTTGTTTTGTTTTTTATTTCAGAGACTTGGAGAGAAGTTATGATAGTGCACCACAGGCACAAATCATGCAGTTGAGTGTGGCAGGGTAGGAAACCTGTAGATGAGGTTTATGGAGAGGTCTGTCACCTCCTTTCACTGTCTTCTTGGGAGTGAGGAAAAAAATCAGTTAGAAAGCTTGACTTTATACACATCTATGGAGTGAGCATATGTATGTGTGTTTCAAAATTCCCATGTCTTTTCTTTATTGCTAGTGTTAATGGTGATGTTAATGTTCCTTCTGCATTGTTTGTGTATGTAAGCAAGGCACACTTGTTTGATCATTTGTGTCTGGTTTTAACAAATTCTCCAATGTACTAGTACCCCGAAAGTTGTATCAAGTTCTGGGTAAGTATCAACCAAGTAAGTTATAGAGTAAAAATTACTTAGATAAAATTTAACAAAAATACTTAGATATCCAAAATGCTATTATGTTCAGCATAATGATTCAGGGGATATCCTGAAGCAAGATGAGATGCTCAGGATCTCCAGAAATTTATGGGTTCTAGAAGAAACTGAGTACCAGGTAGTGCTAGTACAGAAGCCCAGCAGCATCATGATCATTGCTGATCTAAATGTGTTATAACTTTTCATCTACAGTCATTTGCCTTTCCAAAAGAGATATCCCAGTGCCAAATTTTAATTTGAGAGGCATAATCAGAATCGACCATAGCTCATTCAGATGGTTAAGATTACAGTTTGGATACTGGCACCAAATAATGGGTAATTCCAAAGTTCCAACTTAGTAACAGCTTGACCCCTTCCAGCTGCACTCCAGCCTTAGTGCCAGAGTACAGAGCATCCTCTGTTAATTAAATGGACATAGGCAGGCTTGTAAATAGCAGATTTTTTTTTTTATTTTTTTTTTAAATCTACGTAAGAAATATAAAACATAATAACAGTATAAAAACAGGGTAGATATAGTCAAAATATGGAAGTGACTTTAAATAAAAATTATTTGTTTGCATGTTACATTTGTCTCGGCAGTGCACTTACGTTTCTGGAAGTATTCTAAGGTACCGACTTGAATAACATTTATTTGTAATGATTTGTTAAATCCAGACACAGCTTATCTGCATTAACTTATTTTTTATTGAAACCTTAATATATTTTATGAAAAGTTAAAAAGATATAATCAGCAATGAACCTACTTGATGATGTTTGCTCATTCACATGAAATAAAAAAATATAGTAAATGTCCTGGTTTCAGCTGAGAGGGTTAATTTTCTTCATAGTAGCTAGTATGGGGCTATGTTTTGGATTTATGCTGGAAACAGCATTGATAATACAGAGATGTTTTTGTGCTATGGACCTATTGTTGAGCAGTGCTTACACAGAGCCAAGGCCTCTTCTGCTTCTCGCATTGCCCTGCCAGCGGGATGGCTGGGGGTGCACAAGGAGTTGGGAGGAGACACAGACAGGACAGGTGACCCAAACTGACCAAAGGGATATTCCATGCTATATGACGTCATGCTCAGTTTATAAGGAGCTTGGGGAAGAGGAAGGGGCGGGGGGGTGGCAGCATTCGGAGTGATGGCATTTGTCTTCCCAAGTAACCGTTACGCGTGATGGAGCCCTGCTTTCCTGGAGATGGCTGAACACCTGCCTGCCCATGGGAAGTGGTGAATGAATTCCTTGCTTTGCTTTTCTTGCTTGTGTGGCTTTTGCTTTAGCTATTAAACTGTCTTTATCTCAACCTGCGAGTTTTCTCACTTTTAACTTGTCCAGTTCTCTCCCCCATCCCGATGGGGCGGGGGGAGTGAGCGAGCGGCTGCGTGGTGCTCAGCTGCCAGCTGGGGTAAAACCACGACATAAATTACAGTATCAGAGACATTCTTGTACTTACCATCTTATTCTAGATTCTAACTCCTAAATACAGGTGTTTACATATAGATGACTGCTTATGAAAAGGATGTATCTTCCCATTATGATCAGTTGAGATCAACAGATATCTAATGAACATGGTCAACATACCTAAAGAGGAATTCAGACAAATAAATTGTAGGGATTTGATGCAGTTTCCTAAACAGACTCCTCAAGTGCTGATCTGGCTTTTCATTGTTGGTCGAGATGGCTACAGGTTTTTTGTCCTCTCTGTCGTATCTGCCAGCCTGGTGAGCATCTATGTCCTGTTGTAACACAGAATAGTGCTGGTAGCCTGTATTGGGAAACTGGATCAAGCACTCTGCATTTACTTGAGGATAATTTGAAGAGCTCTCTAGACTTCGCTGACTGTCTTGACTCATTTTTCAGTGACTGTAACAGAAGATTTGACAACTTGTCTATGCTTACATGCTGAAGATTCCAGGGATTGATGTATTCACAGAAGAAGAACCATCCTGTGCAGGCTTTCAAGATAACTGTGGTAGCTACTGAAGTGGCAGCTGATGGTCAACAAGATACTAGAAAGTATCTTAAATGGCATTGGCTACCCATATTGAAAACACTGAATCATGGCTCAGCATTTGAAGATGTTGCAATTAAAGACCAAATTGGTACAGCAGAGACTGAATGGACTCAGATTCCAAAACGCTTTAATCATTGACATATTGTAATTTTACGAGCTGCACAATTTCCCTGTCTCACTGAGGAGACTACGTAGTCCAGAAGAAAAGTTGGGCAACTGAATGCAGCAGTGTGGTTGCGACTGTGTGCCACGTGGTGCTGGGGCTGCCTTGTGGGTGCTCCCATGATGGGCTGGGGCTTTGGCACGTGCTGGGGTGTTTGCGCGGGAGTCAAAGCTGGCTGGACTTGGCTGCAACTGGCAAAGGATAGGTCACATCCTCCTCTGGCACCTGGCACCCTGCAGCCCCCCACTATCCAAACGCTGCAAACTGCCTCAGACAAAATTTGAACCTGGCACCCCCACATGATTACTATTTAAATTATTTCTAGTTCAGGGAAATACATTGAACAAATAACTGCTAACTTAGTGTGAACTGAAAGTTCACGTTTTAGAAAATTCTGTGAGTTTGTGCACAAATACATAAGCATAAAACTAAAGACCCTTATTAGAAGCACCTCTGCATCTCAGGACGTGTGATATCTGGAATTAAGTATTTTATTTATTTATATGATGGTTGTTCCTGTTTAATTGCAGTTGCAAAAGGAAAATAAGTCCATCTTTAACTTTATAAATCAGATTGAATCTGAAAGTTAGAAAGGTGAAATATGGTTTTCCTTCTCAACTCTCATGTTTATACATAAAACCAAAAGCAAATATGACAAAAATCACAAGTAAAGATTTCTTTTGTTATGACCTTTTACACCAAGTAATTGCTTCAGACAGGTGTATAAAACAAGACAGAGCTGGAATTTGTTACACAGGATTGTGCATCTACATTTTTCAAAGTCTTTGATATTTAGGACTGACTTCATAGAACAGGTGACCTTATAAGAACTTCTTTCATTACAATCCATTGTTAGTTTAGAAAGCAGCGCACTACTGAAGTGGCTTAATTATAAAGAACAATCAAAAATAATTCATGAAAGCCATATTTCTGAAACAATGAAATTTTTGTCTGTCAAAGCAGACCTCTCAGGGATCTTTGATGTAGATGCTAATATTTATAGCACTATATGTTTGTATACCACCTACCACACTGGGTCATGTGCTAGCTGAAACATCAAGGTCTTACTGCAATATAAAAATGTAATATGAGAAATACCTGTAATTATGTAAACCCCTGTGACATGTAAAGACTCAGAAGAAAGATGAGGCACAACTCAAAACAAGGTCAAATAGAAATAATAGTGGTTAGAACTGATCTATAACAGTTCTTCACCATTTACTAATGAGATCTGTCCTTCAGCTGTCAGACTGGCCTTCAGAGTCCTCACCATCTTCTCAAAGATCTGTTTAGGAGCCAGAGGCTAAAAACAAACAAATAAACAAACAAACAAGAATAAATACTATTATTTACATCTGTCATCAGTGATACCACTTGAATTTTGATATAAAATTGTAAATGGTCAATGTACCTTCATCACAGAATACTTTATCAAAAGGTTCACAGAGTTCTCCCTTCCTTCAGATCTCCAGAGCAAATTGTATGATCCACACTAGCTACACCAGAAATAATGAATCTGATTCTAAATTTTTGAGTGAAACTCCATAGTCTGTATAGTGCAGGTGCTCAGGTTAGGTGCTCAAGCACCCTCTTTCATTTTCAGATTTTTTTTTTTTTTTTAATTTAGCTATAGTAAATGGTACATCTGTGGTCAAGATATATACAATTTCTAAAACACACTACACTAAGGGACTTGTGGCTACCATAGATCAGAACATGTTAGTCACTCACAGCTCAATACTTTCTGAGGAGAGGGCATCATTCTACTTGCAATTTGTATCTTGTTAAAATCCACACACTCAAAAAGAGTGGAGAGATTTCAAGCATTAATCCTGTAAACCAGTAGGACAGATATCATCACAACAGATACACAGTATGGTTCTGGATAGCAATCTTTCAATAAGCTAAAACAGTAATTAAATATATTATTTTACACTTCTTCATGTGGAAGTCTAGCTCAGTTTCTTTTAGTCTCTCCCACTTTCACCTCTTTTTTTCTTTCTCCTTTCATTAACAAGTTATACTCCCAAGTTAGGGTAACATTACTGTGTGGTCTCTCACTCTCTTTCTTTCCTTTGAGGGGTGAGCTTAAAGAATACAATTTAAATTGCATTTTAGCTTTCTCCTTATCCTAGAAACTACTGCAATCTATCACTGTGACTGTTTCTTGATCTTGCAATGATGATTATGGCTTTACTCAATACTCCGTCTCTTCCAAACATCATTTAAGAAAGGTTAGGTAAATCTACTGAGCCTGGACCTTAGACTAGTGGCAGAAATAGCTAAAACATACAGGTATCCATATATATTTGGGTAAGAGGGGCACTGGAGGAAAGGAGATGAAGAGGGAGGAAGCTAGTGAGGTTCTTTGACCTAAGCCTGGGCAACAAGTCCATATATATTTTCAAAAGGGTGAAAGATAAACTATGATTCTCAGGGGTGCCCCAGTCTGAGCTGAAGCTTTTCACTGTGATGCTTAGGGGCTTTTGTGCTGCTTTCTCTCACCTACTACATTAACAGTTCCTACTCCTTAGTGTATAAGATGAAAGGAGTTTCCCCCTGAGACTGAAACTGTTCTCTGTTTTTATGCTGACCACTGTGTGCTACTTCTCACCTAACAGATAAATTATTAACTCTCCTGAAGGAAGCAAGTGAAGGAGTCATGCGTAAGTTTCCTGCTATTTCATTCCAGAGGGATGTGTTCCTTCTGGCATTTTGGAAGTGAGTTGGAGGAAAAATAGAAGATTCCAACACATAAACGTTCACCAAATATATCCTGAGCTATTGTTACTCCTTGGAGTTTTCTGTGGTAAATTATAGGTGAGGTCTACCTTAGCCATTAATGGTCAAAATAACTTTGAATGAGGCACTTTCTGCCTCAGGACAGAGTTTTGTGTGTTACTGTATTTTGTAGCACGTTACCAATATATTAGAAAGAGAGGAAGATGACCACTAACATTATTTACCTAGAATAATTCTTTTTCTTACTCCCAAAAAACTACTTGGAAAAGCCATAGTCATAATGTGCCAAAAATTCAACAAGAACAAATACTGAAAAGGAGACACTCCCACATTTCATTACCAATTGCATTCTTTATTTCTTAGTGGGAGGATTCATAGTCCAAATTCAGAAGGAAAACAAGCAGAATTCAGCAAATAAAATGTGGCACAAACTAGCATAGAGAAAACTGATTAGAGATTGCCTCCTCAGTAAAAAATTCACTTTGACTGTAATTTATTCATGAAAAGACTCTGCAGTCAACTTTGGTCATTTCTGTTTATGTTTTGGTTGTGAGATATTTCTTCCATTTGATTATCTGCTCATTCAGGCAACATACCTAAACATGCCTGGGAGATATTGTCTGTTAAAACCCTTCTATCTTGACAAAGTGCGATATTTCATCCTTCTCTTAAAATACAATATAAAAAAATCAGCTGGAAATAAAAGAGTATTTACAATAAGCCAAATATATCTATAATGCAGCAAGTCTATATAGTTTGGAATATTTTCTTACAGGTCTGATCTGTTGATGATTTCTTTCTTTCATTTATTTATCTTTTATGTATTAACCAGTCCCTCTTATAATAACGCAAGAGCTTCACCCAAGAAAACACTGAGATATATGTTATTATTTGACAAATAACAATAGCTAAAGGACTTAACCTGAAGAATTAACTTCAGCCTCTTCCCCTGACAGACTGGTACACAAAAGCAATCATAGAATCACAGAATCATAGAATTATGGAATTATATAATCATAGAATGGTTTGGGTTGGAAGAGACCTCAAAGGTCATCTAGTTCCAAACCCCCTGGTACGGCCAAGGACGCCCTCCACTTGACCAGGTTGCCCAAAGCCTCATCCAACCTGGTCTTGAACATTTCCACGATGGGGCCTCCACAGCCTCTCTGGGCAACCTGTTCCAGTGCCTCTCCACTTTAACAGCAAAGAATTTCTTTCTAACACCTAATCTACCCTCTTTTACCTTAAGGCCATTACCCCTAGTCCTATCACTGCACTCTCTGATGAACAGTCCCTCACCATCTTTCCTGTAGGCCCCTTTAGGTAGAGGAAGGCTGCTATAAGGTCTCTCTAGAGCCTTCTCCAGGCTGAACAACCCCAACTCTCTCAGCCTGTCCTCACAGGAGAGGTGCTCCAGCCCTCTGATCAGCCTCATGGCCCCCCTCTGGACTCTTTCCAACACCTCCATGTCTCTCTTGTACTGGTGTCCCCAGAGCTGGATGCAGTACTCCAGGTGGGGTCTCACAAGGGTGCAGCAGAGGGGCAGAATCAGCTCCCTTGACCAATTGGTCACACTTCTTTTGATGCTGCCCAGGACACAGTTGGCTTTCTGGGCTGCAAACATGCATTGCTGGTTCACGTTGAGCTTCTCATCCACCAGTGCTCTCAAGTCCTTCTCATTTGGGCTACTCTTCATCCATTCTGTGCCCAACCCGCAGCTGTGCTTAGGATTGCCTTGACCCACATGCAGGACCTTGTACTTGGCCTTGTTGAACTTCATGAGGTTTGCACGGGCCCACCTCTCAAGCCTGTCAAGGTCCCTCTGGATGGCATCCCTTCCCTCCAGCATGTTGACTGCACCACACAGCTTGGTGTTGTTGGCAAACTTGCTGACGGTGCACTCGATCCCACTGTCTGTGTTGCCAACAAAGATGTTAGTGCTTGTCCCAATACCTGCTCCTGAGGAATGCCTCTTGTCACTGATCTCCACTTGGACATTGAGCTGTTGACCACAACCCTTTGAGTGACACCATACAGCCAATTCCTTATCCACTGAGTGGTCCGTCCATCAAATCCATGTCTCTCCAATTTAGAGACCAGGATGTCATGTGGGACAGTGCCAAATGCTTTGCACAAGTCCAGGTAGATGATGTTTGCCACTCTTCCCTTTTGTGGGAGTGGGGTGTCTGCTGTTACTCCTGGCCCTGTCCATGCCTTGTCAGCCACTCTCATGAGAGCTGCCAGCTCCTGGTGAGTCTGTGTGCTCCCCTGGGGTTTCACCATCTAATAAATCCACTGTATGCCACAATCTCCCACCCTGCTGTGGAACACATTGTCTGTGTTCTGTGTCTGTGGAGCTGATCACCTTGGCAAGTGACTGTTGGTGGTGGGTACACTCTAAAGGGCAAACTGAGGAAGGGTGGAACAAAAGCAATAACTGCAGATGAGATGGGGATACACCCCTTTTCAGACTCGGGTAGAACGAAAGCAGGAGAGTCCTATAATGTGCGCAGTCAGGCAGAATATGTGAATATATCCTCAGGAAAATGTCCCAAAAGCTGAAGTTCAGGGAGTATTTAATTAGGGCAGGTTCTTTCATACCTGCTCTACACCACACAAGGAAAATGCACAACTTCCAGTTAAGAAACTGTTTTGCTATGCAAAGACGTAGTGCAATGGGGTAGACCTATTGGCTGTTTGTCAGGCTTTATGGAAGTGATTCCTAATCTTTTCTGCTCTTACAGGTTCAGTGTTACACTTTTGTATGCATGTCTGGCCATAGTTCAAAGACAATAATCTTTTTTTTCCATTTCTACTTATAAGATTCAGCATTACATAAGGGTTATGATCTCTGGCTTGGAAACTGGTACCATACAGCTTTCTCTACCTGCTGCTCTGGTAACCAGAGCCCAGTCCAATGGAAAAGAAAACAGGAAGATTCCCACATCATTAGGATGTAATGTCCCCTGAAGTTTCACTGTTGTTGTATTTTGCATTTGAACTTTCAGTGCCTGATGGCTCTGAGTCAAGTGTCTATAAAAAATTGAAATCTTATTCACATATCTTTCACCATTATTGTTTTTTTTCAAAGGAATCCCTCTGTACAAATTTTTAGAGGTAAAAAGTTCATTATGGTGGCTCTATATAGCAGACAACATGAATCTAAAGAGCATACTAAAATACAAAGGGCATAGCTTTTGTCTATGGTCCATGTTCCATTCCCTGAGATAATTTGTCAGTTTCGGTAGATTTAAAAAAAGGTAGATTAAAAAACCCCAAACCTTATTGTGTGGAAATAACATAGATCAAAGTACCTATGAATGTGCAGAAATGCCATTTTAGATAGCTGGGAATGACATCATGCAGTTCATTATTTGGCTGGGCAGTTATCATGGTTTAACCCCCAGCCAGTAACTAAGTACCATGCAGCCTCTTGCTCACTCCTTCTACCCGTAGGGGACGCTCCCAAGGGGATGGGGAGGAGAATGGAAAAAACTTTGTGGGTTGAGATAAAGACAGTTTAATAGCAAAACAAAAGAATAACAACAACAACAACAATAATAATAATACAAGTGATGTGCAAATGCAATTGCTTACCACAATGGAAGTTAAAAACACAACCTGGTGCCCAATCTGTTTCCGAGCAGTGACCCCACCTCCCAGCTCACCTCCCCAGTTCTAAAGGGAGCATGACGTTACATGCTATGGAATATCCCTGTGGCCAGCCTGGGCCAGCTGTCCTGGCTGTGCTCTCCCAGTTTCTGCTGCACCTGGAAGTGTGTGAGAAGCTGAAAAGTCCTTGACTTAGTGTAGGCACTACAGCTACCCAGCAACAACTTAACACATCAGTTTGTTACCAACATTGTTCTCATCCTAAATCCAAAACACAGCAGTATACCAGCTACTAGAAAGAAAATTAACTCTATCTCAGCCAAAACCACAGCAGGAGTATAACCAAAAAAAGGTGTTATTTCTTTTTAGCTGTATCTCTATCAAATAACAAACAAATAACTCTTGCAGGTAGGAACTTGATATCTTACTATGTAAAAGTATGGAATAGCAAGACACCAAAATATCATATATGATTAATAGGATATATTTTTGTATGAAAATATTTTCTATGTTACTGAAACAGTTCCCCTGGCTAATTAAGTATACATATACACATATTTAATTCTTGATCCAATGTTCTATGACCATAACATACAATAAAAACACAATTAACTTACAATAGAAGATAAAACAAAGCTGTTTCATATCTTAATCAATCATTTATGCAAGTACCAGGAAAAAAAAAAAAAGTATTCAAGTAATAGCTTGAACTATTACTACTAAAATCTAGCTAATTTTTTAACTAACAATTATTATTGTTATTATTATTAATATTTTTTACACTCAAAGCAGGTTTTCTGCCAAATGAGACTGTAAGCTGATGATTTTAATTAAAATCTCCCAGTTGCTGCTTAAGATATTGCATATGTAATGGATTAACATAAGAAACACTGAAAATTAACGTCAGTTATCCATAACTTAAAATATGGAAGTAACTCAAACAAAAAAACTATTTTCTTTTTGTTTTTCCAATCAGTTTCCTTAATACCTTTAAGTGCTTGATATACAAGGAATTTACATACCATTATTCTGGTGGTATTCTAGATATATATCACTATAACTATGCTTCAGATATTCATTCTACATGAGATGACAACAATAATTTCTCAATATGGATTTTCTTCTTTCTCTTTGTTTTTTTAACTATTCTTTATTCTATGTGCAGCAGCACCACTTGCTGTCCAGAACATTAAACAGCTTTAGAAAAGTTATTTTTTTCCTCCCCAGCTTTAGCATCCTGTAGGCTTCCAGAAAAAATAAAATAAATTTATTGAACTCCTTTTAAACAATATATTTTTATAATACTCTAGCAAGAAATTTAACAAAAAAAAAAAAAAAAAGTCACAGTGGATTTCAATTAAGTATATATTTTCAAACAGGTTTCACTAAACATGTGGAAATTTAAAATAATTTTGGTGGTTAAAAAGTCATATTTCATGGTAACAATATCCATCAAAAAGTGTAACCTTGAAGCTCTTTAGCCTTAAATAGTGGTTTATCTCCACAAATACAACTTCAACAGTAACTTCCTTATTTTTTTTCAAGAAAACCACCCATTTATCCTTTGGAAACATATATATACCAATTTACCAGTTTTACCAATACTGAGTCAAAGAATATGTAAATGGCTAAAGCACAATGCTGAAGTGCATTCATTT
>VXBL01005970.1:2770855-2872909 GCA_013400195.1 Aramus guarauna | reverse complement strand
TTTTTTTTCAATGCTAAGGGCTGTGGGTTAACCCTGGAAGGGCAACTAAGCACCACATAGCTGCTCACTCACTTCCCCATATTCTTCGCAGTGGGACAGGAGAAGAGGAAAGGAAAAATAAAAGCAAGAAAACTTAGGGGTCAGGATAAAAAACCCAACAACAAGTTATTAAATAAGTGAAGGATGAGGGGAAGAAAAGAGAAGAAAACAACAAAATAAATGATGAAAAGGCAATCATTCACTACCTCCCCTGGGTATACCAACATCCAGCCAGTTCCCAAGGAAAAGATTGCTAACCCTTCTAAAATCCTTTCTTTTCATTCTATTGCTGAGCATGATGTTATATGGTATAGAATTCTCTTTACTTAGTTTGGATTATGTACCCAGTTGTGTCCTTCCCAGTTTATTCTGCAACCCCCCCCCAATCGATTCACTGGGGGGCAGAGTCAGAAATAGAGAAGGCCTTCATGCTGTGCAAACACTGTTCAGCAAAAACTAAAACATTAGTGTTATCAGTACTGTTTTAGTCATACAATAAATTAAAAGCTTTTCTAAATGGTACAAACTTTGAAGGAAGCATCTTGTTTCATGTTACATTTTCCTTTTAAATGATAGGGAAGGCTGACATGGTAATAGATGACTGAGTTAATGCACTGAACTGGGTTACTGCTTACAAAAACATCTCGTGCAGTATAATGTGATATGTAGTTTTAGATAATTTCCTCTGGCTTTTGTAACTGCTATGTCATGGTGCCCAAAGTATGGGTACAAACTTCCACTGGATATCGTCTGGAAAAGCTGAGACTGCTGAGTGGGAAAAGAAACCTTGAATAGTCATGAAATAAGCTTATGAGATGAATGGCTTTAATACTTTTGTGAACCATTCTAAATCTACTCATACTAGAAATGCATGCAATTATCCATAAAATAAATTGCCTTTGTCTCATAATTATCTTTGCTAATTACCTTTTTAGCAAATTAAAAGGTGAGAGGGCTGAATGCTTACGTCTACATTTTTCAGTATTGCATGCTTATAATGTCCCTTTGTTTGCATTGGTACGAATCCCCAGTTTAAAAATGTTAGATTTCCACTTTTCCCTAGTACCTCAAGCAAAGCCTGCCTGTGCAGTGTGTGCTACCTGTAAATAAGAGTGTTTTATAATTTATGAGATCCACAAGCCTGTCTCTTTCTGCAGTACTTTTTCCAAATGGGAGAAAATGTTCCAAATAAAAGCTGCTTGCAATTAAAAATCGTCTCACACCTTTTCAGTGCTTGCAGTGTCCTGAGGGCTTGTGTTCTTGTTTTCCACTACAGCTGAAGACCAACGGGATTGAAAAGAAAATGTGTATTTTGGAACTTGAAAGAAACATAAAGCAAGCTTATCTTATAACTAAGTGAAAGATATGAGAATGGCTGTAGAATTAACTTGATTCTCCTGCCTTATATGTTAAATCTTTTATGGTCCAAAATTTGCACAAGTTCTGATCTGTGAATAGGGAGAAATTTAACAGCTAGACAGATAGAGACCTAAGCTGCTTAGAGTTAGTTCATCTTGTTTGGTTAAGATTTATCATAACAGCATTCCAGCCGTGAGGCAGGACCATTAGAGTACTACCACTGTTCTTGTTGTTTTCCATTTCTCTGACTAACTTCTATATACATAATAAAGGAGTTACAAAATGACATAAATTTAAAAATGTGACTCTACTTTCTGCCTATGAAACAATACAATGTGCAAATAGTATTTAAAAACTTGTAAAATACAGTTCAATATGTCCACATTTTAACAATTTAGTTGAGCTACACCAGAGAATTGGAGTGTCAGCAACTGTTCTGTAGTCAGCTTGATAACCAAAACGTGTATGGGCAGATCTTGCACGAGCCTTGCCCCACCAGTTAGTGATATTTCACAGAGAAGGGTTTGCACTCCATATGACTTAGGGAGCTTTTCTTACGCAGTCTGTGCAGTTTAAAACTTGAACAGCAGAACTATGAATACAGAAAAGAGTTTTCAGCACTGCCCCAGAGCACTTTGCTCTGGCAATCCATGTGGGAAGCAGGGCTCCCTAGTACTCACTGCCCAAAATGATCTTCCCTGAAAAAGAAATCAGTACCCAGGTTAATTTAGCTCTGCTGTGATTATCCCTGCTTCAAAGCTATATTGGAGTTATTGTGTGACCATTTGCTCTGTACTCTTAGCACAGATATATCCTCTCTGACTTCTGGAAGCAAATGCAATCAGGCAGAAAGAGTCAGCTTTGATCCTTTCCCACAAGATACAAGATAATTTGTTTGGCCTCTGAACATGTGACGAATTACAGGGAAGGCACAAGATAAGTACTTGCACTGAGAAAACCTCTCTAAGCTACTCCCTGGAATGAAAGCATTGCTCTGGTTTTCATTTATATCCCTAGACCACTCAGATTAACCTGACAGAAAATGCCCCCTGTCTTCAGTTAAGAGGTTTTTGTGCCTGGATGGGAGAGGAGTTAGAGGTTACCTGAGTGAGAGCCTAGGTCATCGCTGAAGTGAAGACTGTCAGTGCAATATGGATTGTATAACATGCCATAAAGAATGAGTACTGCTATTCTGCAGAGGACAGTTGTACAGCCCTTTCTTTCTTTATGTGATTTCAAACAGAGGTCTGCACAGAGAGTTTCTATCAGATTGGCACTTATACTTTGAGCTTGTTTTTCCCCTGCCATGTTTGCTGGGAAGAGACTGAAAATTCGGTCAATCCAAGGCTTGAGTTGAGGCATCAGAATACCCATATGAAACATAATCCACTACAGAATCCTGATAGTAAAACCAAACACATAACAATATTGAGAATACCCAGTGCCCTGGAACTCCCCTTTAGCTAGAATTGTTAAAGCTGGCTGAGCTTGGAGTAAAAAATCTGCCTCATCTTTGAGTCCCTATTCCTGCTCTTTATTTAAAGAGCTTTGAGCCAGTGAGCCTAGAGGGGACAAATTAATTAAAATTGGTAGAGGATTTAAAACATGAAGGTGATGCAAAGCAATAATGTTAGAGGCCAGATTCTCAGGTGGTCTGAACTAATGTATGTCAGTGACTTCAATTAAGCTATGCTAGTTTCCCTAACAGTGAAGTAATTGGCTCTAGATTTTGTTATCTGTTTGGAGACCTGCTTAGGGAGCCATTGATAGAGAGAGCTGCTCAGGACTGCGTGAAGACTTCTGCATCTGTGTCTCAAGATCAGTGGTTTGGCCAATGTTGTGTTATGGAGTCGGGTTTTGTTTTTTTTCTTGTCCAGACCAAACCTTTTCCTCCTTTGCCGCCTTCCTTTTGCCTTCTTCTTTTTGCCTTTTTTTCCTTTTTTAAAAATTTTGTGTTAAATTAAACCTTTGTATTTTTGCATTTATCTAGAAAGGGCAAAAGAAATGGAGGAAAAGAAGATAATAGGGTCCTGTTCTGCTGTAGAAGTACAGAGAATTTTACAGCAAGGATAGTAGTGATAGGACAAGAGGTAAGGGTTTTAAACTGAAAGAGGGTCGATTTAGATTAGATGTTAGGAAGAAATTCTTTACTGTGAGGGTGATGAGGCACTGGCACAGGTTGCCCAGAGAAGCTGTGGATGCCCCATCCCTGGCAGTGTTCAAGGCCAGGTTGGATGGGGCTTTGGGCAACCTGGGCTAGTGGAGGGTGTCCATGCCCACAGCAGGGTGGTTGGAACTAGATGGGCTTTGAGGTCCTTTCCAACCCAAATAATTTTATGATTCTGTGATTGGAATAGACCAGACAGGCTGTCCAGTGCCTCTGTGCTGATGTTATAAGGGCATTTGGCTTGTCTTGCAAGTCTAGCCATTTCCATACACCCTACTAAAAAAACAAAAATTGGAAATCCTTTTTTGTGTGTATGTGTGAGTGTTTGGGTTTGTTTTTTTTGTTTGTTTATTTTTGTTTTTCCAGCCAGATTCCAAATAATTTTGTAGCCATATCTGGTTTTTGAGTTCTCTTTTCATTCATTCTGGCTTGCTAATTGTTGCCTGATGAGGGGTTGTGGAATAACTACTTTGGAGAGATCTTCGCCATGCTGGAGTTCCCTGCTCTGAACTTTCTTTGGCTGCTACTTACCGCTTCTGTCAAACTCTATCAGCATCTACGCTGCAGCATCAGAAGCAGCAGCTGAATGCCTAAGAGAAAGTGTCCTCTTTTTCGTCTTAATAATGCTGTACTCTTTATGTTGCATGGTGAGGGTTAGCACTGCGGTTCCAGCTGCGTGTTTGGTGGGAAGGCAGACCTGCAGTACTTGGGCAGTAGTTGCAGTCTAGGTGATGTGTTAAAGATTGGTATTTGCAACATCATAATGTACGTAGCATCCTCCTTTGAGGCTTCAGGCATGAAATGATTAATTTCTAGGAGGTATTTCTGATGAGTGCGTTTCTTTGCTTCTTTACTCTGCTGTACGGTTCAGAAGACAGAAAGAAACTGCTGGGTGTAAGAGACTGAAGGAGACAACCAAGGAAAGTTTCCTTGATCTGCTAGAGTTCTTTACTTTCATTTACTGGCATCTTTCTTACCAGAGTGCTGTAAGACAGTAATGATAAACTATAACTGTGGAAGAAAGTAGTCCTAGGTAACATTTTTAATCTGTAAAAAAACATGTTTCTTCCAGCTCGGTGTCATTTTTGTGAGAATATCTACAATCAAGAAATAATAGCACATCTCTTTTGTCAGTTAGCTGTCTGCTTCAAGATGTGAGTCCAGATGTCTACCAGAAAACAGATGTACAAACTACATAAAAACAGATAAGACAGATACATTATTCAATGTATAAGTAAATCCTACTACATCCCGTATTCTCCAGGCATTAAAAAAAAAAAAATTTGCTTCTTTTCTTCACTCAAGAAAAAGCTTCTGTTCAGAACAATGGCATGCCATTTTCTGTTGTTTTTGAAATCTCCCTAATTTCCTTGTCTAATAAATTTCTCAGTACGTGTTTGAGGAGTCAACAGTGTACTGCTGTTCAGAAGCCATCTGTTTATTTAGACACAGAAATATTCTATACTGTCAGTCCTCAGTAGCTTTATTTGTTATTTCCATTTCTTCTATTTACAGCAATGAGATGCATATTACTTTTAACATAATTAATTATTGGCTTGCTGACCTAATGTTAATATCACAGGAGGATTTTCAACCTTTAAGTGTGACAAATGTGAAGCACCATGTATTTTAAAAATCCAAAGAAAGAAAGATTTCCAGAAAGTTACATACAGGGAGTGACAAACATTGCCTGTCTCAGAGAGACCAACAAGAAGGAATGTTGTTGTCAAGGCTAAAGAAAATTGAATCAGAGCACCAAATTAACTTGGCTTTTCTACTCATCTGTACAATCTAAGAGGGACATAAAGCTGGTGGTATAGCCCTCAACTTCATCCTAGCGATTCTTGGACGGCCAAGAGACCTCCACACTTCTGCTGCCTTCTATATTGTGGGAATAGAGAAACTATTATTCCCCAAAATACACAACCTTGGGGCCCCTGGATGTCTGGAAGCTACAGATCCAACTGAGAGAAGGGGAAAACTGGTATTAACAGGGCTATATCATGTGGTTTACTTTCACACATGTATGGGTTTCCTCCTTCAGGCTAACACCAAGGTTAGGGTTACAATAAGAGTTAGCATTTCAAATACATTAAAAACTGGGACCTGTAGTAAGAAGATACAGAGAACTTCATGGTAAGAAAAGACTGGAGTTTTTGGGAGCCAGTGACATTTATTGACTCTCTTTGTACAGAGAGATCCCCTCTTTCATGCTGAGACTAAGGTGAAGACTGCAGTTAGAACTGCTGGGAACCAAAGCATCAAGTTTTCAGGTGAAAACTGAAAGATCCAGTTTTCTGAAAAAGCTGTGATTTATGAAGAGGTCTGGTATTAACCAGGGCTGATGGCCAGTGGGTTTTTGTTTGTTTAGGTTGTTTGTTTGTTTCAGTTGTGAGGGTTTGGTTTTATTTTGTTTCTGAGGATGGCTCTTGTCTTTATAACAAGGCTAGAATTGAGTCCAGCAGTCAAGTTATGATTAGGCAGTGCAGGGTCTTGCGTGCATGGGTTCGAGAAAGATACTGCTTGCTGCATTAGATGTGACATATATTTATTATATTTCTTAGCATTTTGGCTGTGTCCCAGAGTATTTCATCTGTTGCTGTGCCATTATCATTGTTATCTAAATGGACCTCCTTTCTGATTGCATAGCTTTTAGGTCATTAATGTTACCAGAATTCTGCAGTAAAATTGTTTCTCCATCTAAGTTCCTTAACTCCCTCCTTATCTTCTCAGTAAATAAACCTGATAACTTTATTGCAGAGCATAGTCAGAAATTTACATGCCCTTATTTTACAGTCCTTTACCCTCTGTGTCGGTACTTGGTCGATTAGCAATAGATCCATTCAGGAGCATGAGTGTGGAATGTAAAAGCACCTTTTAGACTAGTAATGAGACCTTGTCTTTCTGTGGTTAAAATAATTAAGCTCTTGTTCATTCACTTCTGCCATGTCAGGGCTTCTTTCTGTACTCCTGACTGATGAATTTGAAAAAAAGCGTATTTCCTGCCTTTGACTATTAGTTTTAAGTTTTACTGTTTCTAAGAAAGGAGTAACTCATGAAAATGTTGAAATGTTGAATGAAAGTAGACTAAGCATTTTCTGCCCCTTCCCCCTCCCCTTGCACCTGAAAGAGAATGTAATTTTCCAAAACTCTGTATGACAAAGATCCAGTTACCTGTCCCTAGTATATTATTAGCTTATGCAGATATATTCACTGACATGGTCAAAATTTCATATACTCTGTCACCGCCTGATGGCATTGTAGCTGTGTCATGGTCTTTCAGGATTTTTTTTTGTTGTTGTTACTATTAGCACACCCTGACTCAGAGGCTTAAAGTCCTGTATATCCCAGTAGATGGTCAGGTGCATACCTAAAATATAAAATTGACCTGGAAGAAAAGCTTATCTTTCTATGATACTTTACTGGATCACTTATGACCATGTTATACAGCCCATTGCTAGTTTTTCCAAATGTTTAAAAAATTTCAGTGAATCATCCTTGTAGAAATTTCATGGGATCTGAGAATAGGATAGAAAACAGAAATTGCTCTGTTTTAGTAATGATGAATTGAGGCACAGTAAGACTATAGCATTCTTTTAAGCTGATTTTAAAAATCTAAAGGCTACAGGGAATATTCAAGGGGGGACACACGTTCATTAATTCATGGTTTGACAGTAATGTCTTATAGTTTATTAACCAAGATAGGTGTAAGTGGTATATGGGAAGTGGAGTTCAAATTTTTATGGAGGGGAAATGGAAGAGCCAAATTAAGGTTGGATGGTAGCAACATATCTTCCCCTGTCACACCTACAAATATGAATTAGACGCAATTTATTGAGAATGAGAGGCAAAGATGCAAGTTCAGCTAGACTTTGGACAAGCAGGTTTTAAGGAATTATGCACTTGTGTATATTTTGAATTTAAGGAAGAGTTATCTGGTAAAATCCTGATGTCTGGCAAAAGCGAAAAATCAATAGTTCTGGTAGGTTTCTACAAGGTGAAGGGCTGTGTTTTTGTATTCTCTGCTAAAGCATAAAATGAATTCCTGCTTTGAAACACATCTTATCACAAATTTAAGTGATGCTATGTCCTCAAGATAAAACTCTGCAATCCAGCAGTGAACAGTTTTGCTAATCCTTCAAGTCTTGATCACGAGCAGGGACAAGGTTGGAAACTCCAAAAGAGGCTGTAGAAAGGAGGAAATGCAATTTCATCTTTAGTGAAATTCCTGGTCCATGTCATGAACTTAGATTGCTTCTCTGGAGAAATGGAGGTGTTCTAAAGTTAATACTTTAAAAAAGTGTGAATGGGAAATTTCTAAAAATGTGAACTGCCATTAATAAATAGGGTGATGAAACAAACTTCAAATGAGCAGTGTGAGATCAATTTTTATACAGCTTTATAATATGTTGACATTCTATAAAGGTTTCCATATTGATCTTTAAATAGAAGAGAGTTGTCTTTTTACCAGAGGGACAGCTGAAACGATTGCAATTTATGGTCTGAATTAGAAAATTTTTGTTGTTTCCTATTCCCTTTTTAGAACTGAAAACTGTAAATAATGCCAGTGGTTGAATATTGATTGATGTCATGGATTGTCAGTCTGTGCCAGCGTTTTCTGATCATCTTTATTTTCATGAAGTGCCACTCTGCCTGAGCTTTCTCTCAGAAGTGGGATTTAATACTTTTGCATTTTCAAATAGAAAGCCAGTGATGAGATCTACAGTCATAAGATGTTCTGTCAAATAGCTCTTTGCTCCCGGAGCCACCAGCATGTGTGGTTCTGTTACAGAAAGAAAACAAGCAGCTGCTGATGGCAAGGAGCAGTAGGGTAGCAACAGGGGGCTTAATTATGCCCAAACTGCACGATATTTAGGTGCACCTGGCACCCTTAGGTAGGTTACATAGCTTTTTATTACAAAGATTTCTGTGAAAAAAGCTATTTAGTCTTTAGCAAACACTCTGAAAAGGCATTTTATCACTATAAATGCTAATTCAGTGAGTCTGATGAGATGTGATTTTTGAAGTGTACCCTCTAGGTGTCAGGTGACACTTCTAGAAATAAAGTTTTAGCGTGTCAGGTCTGTTAAGTAAAAAGCAAGGGATGTTATGGAGCAGCCTAATTACCTGCAGGAGTTATATGCAGCTATGAAGCACAGTGCATTACTCCTGTGCAACCGGACTGAGGCAGAACTTGTGAAGTTGAATATACAGCACAAGACAGTGAAAGTGGGAAAGAAAAATCGTCAGTTTGGTGCATACAGCATTCCCAAAGATTCAGGATGACCTCACACCTCTTCTGACTGCTTTGGAGCAGTGTTTCTTCTGCTGGAGCACTTATCTCTGGCATCTGACATGAGTGTCCTCTTTAAGGGGTTACAGGACCAAAGTGGGTTTTTTTGCTCAGTGACTTCTGTTCCCTCTCATTGGAAGCAGCCATGCCCTTGTTTGCCATTTTTGCCCTGAACAAGCTGAGGGTTCAGACCAAGCAGATCTTTTGTTCTCCTGCTGGTGCTGTCATTTCCTAATCCAAAACCTCTGAGTCAATGGAAGGGCTGAATTCACTGAGTTTTAGAGATTCTGTTAGGAAGCTGAACAGTTGAGGAATCAGTGTTACGGGATTGTTTTCAGTCTTCTGTCAGTCTTGGATTAAACAAGAAAGATCCAGTAATTTTTTTTGAAGTGCATGTGTACAGACTCATTTAATATTCATAGTTTATTTCCTGGCCCATTGAATAATAAAAAAAATTACACCCTAAAAAAACAAACCTTAACTCTATTGTCCATCATATTTCAGATTTCTCAATACATTTCAAGAAGGTCAAATTTAATTCAGAGTTTAACTAGTCCCGTTCAAAATTTATTTATAAATTATCTCTCATTTGATTAGAAAAAACTTGGCTAGTTGTATAGAATGAAACATAAATGTTAAACTGGAAAACATGGGTCAGCTGACTGGCAAATGTTGTAGAGTTAATTTTATTTCCTTTGTTTGAGTGCAGTCTTACTGTATTTAAGGATTTCTAGTGTCAATTTTCATTGAGAAAACTATCAGTATTCATAAGTTATTTTTAGCATTTTTGTGGTATTCCTCTAAAGGTGAATTTCATTTAGGATTTTCATTGATTAACAGCAAGTACTTTCCCCAAGCTTGATATGGTTTTCTGCTTACTCAGAATATTTATATGGCTGATTTGAGACTATGCTGTGTTGAAACTCTGATTTATATTTTCTATGGCATAAGGTGTAAATTTTTAAAGACAATATTAAAGTTTAAGTAAACTTCTTAGTTCATCCTTATCTTCCAAACCCTTGAGGTGAAAATAGTGTGGGGAAAACCAATGAATTTAAGTTTCTCTAACTTTCTTATTTTGAGGAAGTAATAACATTTTGAAAAGTTTTCATAATAGCAGGCAAACCTGAATGAAGTCAACAGAAAATAAAATATGACTTACCAATAACTTCTGGGGAAATATATATATATAAAGCATATTTTCACAGAAACATGAAGAAAAATCTTACATTAACTAAAGGCTTCTTAGTTTCTTCTGTGTGCTTAAAATAAAATCATCTCAGTTTTGAGCTCCTAACAGTTGATCCAGTATTCTCTAATACTCTCCTAGCATTTCTTTGGTGACTTTCAGTATGCAGAGAAAAGATGACTATGGCTGAATTCTAACGCTATAAAATAATCAAGATCAGAAGGTAAGAGCTTTACATCTTTAAAAAAATCCAGGAATTTTAAAGTGAGCAACAAAAAAACTCAAGGTGTTATTAATACGTTCCTCCACATGTCATTATTTTACATATGAAATTCCCATCACCTGAATGGCTTAATTTATCATATTAATGGAAAGAGATCTTGTTCTACATCACGCTTTTAAATTCTGAATTTGTTGTTTGAACAATGTCTGAGGCTTTTAGGGACTTACGTGAGCTAAACCAGATTTTTTTTTTTTTTTCTTTTATAGCCCAGAAAGGCTGGCATACTTTCCATACCATAAAACTAAAGTATCTTAGTAGTGTATTGTTAAATGATGTTATCTACAATGAGTTATTGTCCTTTCATTTCAACCTAAAAGGTATAAATCTTAGTCTGATAGTCCTTGGAGTCATGTTGTACTTTGCATAATTTTGACACACTATCCAATTGTACTTAATTTTAAATGGAGCTTGAAACATGTCTAATTTAGGAAATATTTACATATAATCAAGGAAACATGACAGGGAAATCTATTTAGTAGAAATGCAATCAGTGCTGTAATTGATATTGGAAATCTTTCTAGGAGGACACAGTTAGTTTAGCAAAACAGTTATGGCTTCATATATTGCACACAGAGGAAACCAGCAAATTGCACTGCTTATTTATTTACCACCTTCATCATTAGAACTAATATTCTTGTGTGGATGATGTTTTTACCTATTTAGCACCTTTGCTTTGTCATGACTCAGTAGATGAAACTGCATTTTGTGCTTGATATTTTTTTCAGGATTCATATCTTAGGGGAAGGAAGTGGGGAGAAACCCAGCCAAAAAACCCAAAGCCAAAAAACTTCAACAAATGCCCAAAACCCAGAACTGCCCGAAGGCCTGGTTTGATAATACAATTGTCTGTACACAAGGAAAGAAGAAGCCACAGTTTGTTTCAAGTGCTATAGAGTGTGAGGATTTCACATATTGTAGCACAGTGGGTCTTACCAGTGCTTCAAATTGTATTAATTCTGAGAATATGTAGCCTAAGCCTTTCCCTACCTTCAAGAAATCACTCTAGGTACTTACTAAGACCCATGATATCTCATAATTTCTCTTCATTTCTCAGTGTTAAATTCCTACTCGGTTTTGTGGCAAGTATAATTTTCTTTTCATTTTCTGTAGTTTTATTGATGTACAAATATTGAAGGAGCTAATCTGCTTGTAGGCAATGTTTTATTAAATACATTTATGTCATTCATGTATCTAGCAATGTGCTGATTCTTGGATAACAACCATATTTTTATAATGCAGTAGCCTAGTGCTAGCTGTTGTGATGTGTGAATCAGTGCCCAGGAGATGAGGATTGCCACTTATTGAAACTAGCTGTGAAAATAATAGATACAGCTCTAGGCTTGAGATGTGGATGCAGTTTATTTCCATTTGTGGTTTAGATGTCTTGGTTCTTTTCTTAAGCACAATATCTATTGTCTACCAAAGGAAATAGGTTATAAATCAAAATCGTCTGGCTTCTGTGTTCAAAAAGAACTCATTACTTTTTTTTTTTTCATTTTAAATATTGACACATGCAACATTTCTTGACCCAAATGCTAAAGTTCTCTTAATGTAACTTAGTGACAGCTGTAGCTGTACCAGCACAGAAGAATACACTCTGTCCTTTAATTTTCATTGCTATGGTTATGTGAGTTTATATAAAGTTACTAATTTGTTGGCGGCGAAGGCAGTTAGTGTTAGATTTAAAAGGTTATGAATCTTAATATTGGTCTGCACAGAAAACGTAATATGTAACGCTTACTGCTTTAGGGAGACATCGAGCAAAACAAAATGATGAGAAAGGAATTTCACTGCTAGAAAACTGTGGGATTCTGCTTGTCTAGAAATGCCTCAGAAGCTGATGAATCAAGATAGAAAAGACACTTGTTCACCAATAGTTAATGAGGTCTCCAACTGTGACAAGGGTTAGAGTGTTTAAATATCTGATAGTTTGAGAGAAAATCTCTGATAGTTTGAGAGAGGTAATCTATACTACTTTAAGAGAGTGTAATGTATTTCTATAGAAATTGCTCCAAAGATTTAAAAATATTTATTTATGCTTTTTATGTCATTCAATATTCTGGGAAAAAAATCTCTAATAATTTCAATAGGATGGTGTTAAACCAAATACAATAGCATGCTGTTTTCTAGGCAGTTTTTTAGTACTTTTCTATAAAGGTTGTAATTTTAAAATGACTAAGAAAGTCACCTTTTCAGAGCCATAACACCCGATCTGAATTAAATAGATCATTGGATTGGCTCAGGTATCTTGTGAAAAATCATTTTGAGTCAACTCTAACAGAACACAAGGAGTAAACTAGAAAAATTTGCGTGAAGAAAATGGGTTTGTTAGCTTATTCTTTAGTTAGGGTTATTTGCATGTTTTAAACAAGATCTAGTCACAGACCATAATTCACAGCAGGACTTTTTCGTGAAATGCCGGTAACTTCAGCAAGTGAGGGCACAGATTCCCGTATAGTTCTTTCTTATATCATATCCAGCTATTTTAGGAGACAAGAAATTGAGATATAGCAGGAAAATCAAAGGCAATACAATTCCCTGCCTGCTGATGAAGGCATAGGTTAGTAATTAAATTGTTAGTAATATTATTAAATGGAAATCTGCATTACTATAGCTGTATTCAGGCAAATGCATACCATCCTTCAGGCAAATGCATACCATCCTTCTGATGCATGCTGTTCATGACAGAAACTCCTTTTTTGGTACCAATACCATTTAAAAATTGCAGAACAGAAGGTGTTCTTAACTTTATTTTTTGGTTCTTAAGTGTATGAGATTGTCTCCAGCTGTTTTACATTATAAAGCATAGATTTCCTTAATTAAATACTTTTGGATCAAAACAGTCCTGTTATTGCAAAGTGTAGTAGTAGGGTCATATAAATTTTAATTTACTGGATACATAGAAGAGTACTGTAGTAGTTTCAAAATGATGTACTACTTCTGACCCATATAGAAATTTCCTTTTTTTTTTGTTCACAGAAGCTTGAATTTTAATTCTTTGATCCAAGCTGCATTGTGGTTACTATTGTAATCGTAAATATTTTTATGGAAATGAAAAAAAAACCCCAACATTTCCAGCATCTTAAATGCCCACATGATTTATGTGCTCAACTCCCATGACCTTGTTGATTGGTTTATTTCTTTTGCTGGTAGACACATTATATATAAGCTTTCTTCATAGTTAGGGACTAATCCCACTCCCACTGGAATTTATATTGAGTTTTATATATAGAATGAAGTCTGAATTCTACTTGCAACTTTGTGCTCAGTAACAGTCTATAGCTTTTGGACTTATCTCGCTATCTCACTTGGGATGATGATGCTCTTAGCTAGGACGTCAAAGTTAAGAAGGAAGAATTTTTCCTTTTTATTGTGCAGATCTCATTTAGATGAATTACAGAGGGGTCACAGCTTTTCATTAGAGATAATAACTTTTATTAAATCACAGGCACCATTGTTTCTTCCCTCATACATATTGAGAGCCCAACTGGAAGTAATCCAAGCAGCTTCATTTTTGCCTGAAGTAGCAAAAGAAGTGAGAAATTGAATATTTTAAACTACATTTCAAGCCACTATTGTTTAAGGTTCCTAAGAAAAGTAAAAAAGTAAAGATGGATAAAGTCTGTTAGTAAATTATTCTAGGAATCTAAGAGATACAACTATAAAGAGATCTTGAAGGCCATTTCCTAACACCATACTTCAACATTATAAAACTATTTAAGCAATAATTAGTTGTTAAGAAGCATCTTGGATATATTATCTTCTCCTGCACCAGAATAGTCAGTTGATGTGTCTGTCAGCTCCCTCTAGAAGACAATATTGGAACAGTTCTGCCAGCTGTTCCTTTGTTGTATTACTCAGGAGAAAGTAAGTACATTGAACTCTTACAAGAAACCCTTTGGAGCTGTCTAGAAGTGGGTAGAGTAGGATTCCTTGCACCCTTTCACTTCCTTTACATTTCACTTACCTCACATCTACAATTTGTCCAATTTTTTTATGCTTTCTTTGGAAATATATTTCTTTTGTTATTGAGCTAACTGGAAAAATGTATTTCCATTGACTTTCATGACTGTGAAACCATAGATTTATTCAATTTGAAGGGCTTTATTTAATACATAAGAAATTGAGACCTTCCTTAAAATGTTTCAGAAAAAAATCATACCGAAGAAAGAGTAGCATTAGCAAAGTCCCATGACTTCTAGTTTTCTCATAAAAAGCTCTTCCTTTAGCTTGTAATGGATTGTGAAGCATGAGCTACCAAACACAGAGATTATAGTACCAGAGAGTCAATATGAGTGTTTTATGAATCCAGGTGGATAAGAAACAAGAATTGATCTAATTCTATAAAGTCCTTTTCTGACCATGTTACATGCTATAACTCAAACTTCTGTTTATTCTGTTTGAACTCAACATGGAAAAAAATCCATAAAATGAAATGCAGCAGTAAATAAAGAATGTTAGTGCTTGGAAGAAACATCAAAACTGTCAGTACCTGTAGAAGAGTTACTTTGGGAAAACACTGTTTATCTTTATATCTCTCTTATCTTTGTGCCTCTTACTGTCAATTCTGAGTCTATGGAAGCTAGGAAAACTTTGTAGTTAGCTAATGCCTTCAATGTAATGTACATTATTTTCTATTCATATATCATCAGTGTTTCAGTAATAGCTTACTACATGCACAAAAGGTGATTTCTGTAGTATATTACTGCAAAATTATATAGCAATAGGTACTAACAGGAGTAGCTCAGCAGCAAGCATTCTTTAAAATATTTTAGTATTTGATGTCATTAAAAATTATGCTAGTAACGTGCATAAAAGAATTGTACTTTATATTTTTTGAAAGTGAACAACAAATTATTCACTCAGCTTCTGTGGTTCCTATGCACTTCAAAAATACAGCCATATGTTTTGAAAGCATCAAGGAAGTGTAGGCATAAAGGTCTGTGTTGTCCAGGAGTGTAAAGTGCTTTTGTGTCACACGTTTCAACTGAATTGTGCCAGCTGTAATGGCTAAAAACAAAAGCCAGAACGAAAATAGAAAGATGGCTCAGCAACTGAGAGGCATAGATTAAATGCCCAAGTCACTTCACATGCCCTGAATTACCTTTAAGAAACCACAGTCAGTTTTGAGAGTATTTAACCTAAACATGCTTACAAATAGGTAGACCAAGCATGAGACTATCAGACACCTGGAAAAATTAGAAATGTATGGAATATAATTACTCATAGGAATCCTACAGGTGACAAGTTTGTTTAGCTTTATTACTGCAATGCAAGAACTACTTCTAAAGATATAAAGTAACCTTTTTGTTTGCTTGGACCTACTAAGGTAGGTACTGTAATTTCAAATTCAGATTTAAAAAGTGAATTTAGGAGAGGTCAGATGTGGGTGAAAACTGGGGAGTATTCAGGTCCATAAGAAAACAAATTAATTTTACAGTTCATTGTCAAAATTAAGTAATATATGAAGGAATGTATTTGGATCAAAGCTATGTTGCTTGTGCTGACATAGAATTGATTTTTAGCAATTCAGTTGTCTTATTGGGCACATTGTATAGCTGTATAGTCATATGACCATTGCAACATTGATCCCTGAAAACCCAAAATGTGTCTGTCTTATTATTACAGTGCCTTGTCCCATTACACACACTTGAGTGAAGCAGAGCTGTGCATGACTTTGCAAATCCCTTAAAGGCAAAGAGATCTCCTGCACACTAAGAAGGTTACTGCTTCCCTGCAGCAGCAAAATGATTTCCTACACGATCTACAACTGAGGGTGTCTGAATTATAATCTGTTTGTAATTAACAAGCTTCAGCTTCTTCACCTTTGACAAGAGATACCATGATACCACCACCATTATTCTTTTTGTCATTTTTTTCAGACCATATACTAGGCATTACAGCTGTAAGTTTATTTTAAAGATATTGAGAACCAGATGTGCAATGGGGTGCTCATTAAACAGAAGAGCATGTACACCAACAGGAAGACTTCACAGACATATTTCTCCTGCTGTTCTTAACAGATAGTTATAGGCAAGAGCTAGTTACTGCTGTGCTTTCTGTTAATTACATGCATTTTTCTTCTTTTGTCTCCTAATGGATAAAAAGTAATTTACATATTCCTTTATATGAAATCTTCCTCTCCTTGGAGATGTTTGTTAATATAATTGAGGTGCCATTTATCCAAGGTAGTGTCACTGCTGCTCAGTGACTATTACATGCATATATTTCTTTTTGCAGAATGGTGTACGGCCAAAGAACACTGGTGATTTTGCAATATAAAAGAGAAGCCTTCTCTGTGATGAGAATTTGTCAAGATGCTGCAATTACTAATGAGCACAGGGATGAGTAGAGTGAACCCTTCCCAGAGACAGGGATTTGATTGGCAGCACAGTCAGGTTTCAGTCAGGAATAGGCTCCCTTGTACTGGTAATGGATTTCCTTGTTTGTATAAATTCCTTCTGCTAAATCTGCAGGATGATAGCTAAATAAGCACTGGAAATAATGTTTCCTTTTGACAATATGAATTTGCAGGGAGAGTTTCTATTCTTCTTTAGTATGTCAGTGACACAATTAGCATGTTTGCTGATGGATTTGTGTTTATTTTGTCTAGCCAGTCCATAAAAGAATGACAGTACAAAGCTAATTAGTAAAATTAACAGAGTTTTCAATGTCATTGTGATAGTATACTATAATTTTAAGTGAGAGTAAAAAAATTTCTGAGCTTTTCCCCCTGAAACCCAAATGCTCATTTTTTTTTTTTGATTTGTCATGAAATCTCTCTTCCAGGCTAGTAGACCGGGAGAAGATAGCTGCCTAATATTTTTTATGGCTGTCAGATGTGTATATAATATATTTCCTTAGTAGACGTATTACTTGCCTAGTAACTCAATTCCTTGGAATTAAGCTCAACTTTAAAAATCCCTGAGCATCTCCACTTGGCTGGTGCTTGAAAAGCAAAACAGAAGCAAGACAACTTCCTGCCCCTTCCTCAAAGGTTTACACTTTTGCCTTGGAGAAGTGAATGTGGTAGTGATGCTAAGGTAAAAGACAAATCCATGTGGAGAGCTTTGTAGATATTCTATACTGAAAAAAACTTGAAGTAGAATTCACAGGGAAAAAGCATCTGACTGAAGGCTGAAAATAAAAATAGTGTCACTAATACCACTAACACGAATCATACGTTTTGAACCTACGTACATGCACATATGACACTCTGTACATGATATGTACGTACATAATAAAACCTGGCATACAGGCTTTATATGCTGTGGTCTGATGCAGTATGCACTATTCAACCATTTGAAATATTAAAATTTTCTATTGTGCTTTGTCATTGCAGATGATGCATATATGCTTTACACCTCACTGAGGTTCAGCTACAGATAGTAGTAGAAAAGGAAATGAAAGAAATACTTGAGCCATTTCTTTCCATGCTCATACTCTGAATTCTCTGAAACATATACTGGATGTATTTTTGAGAAAAATATCTGAATTAAACTTCTTGACAATTTATTGATGCTGTTAAACATGTACTGCATGCTTTCTCAATATAAAATCTTTATGGGGGAAACTTTCTACCCCTTGAACGTTTTGGTCGGGCTGGAGTCACATTCTTTTATCCAGCCATTGATTTTCTCATCTAGGAAGCATCCTGTGTTTGAGATGTCTGCTTCTCTGTCAGATTCAACTGAATTCAACCAATTATTAATAAAAATGTTGTTAATAGAGTGAAAACACTTTCATCTAAGCCTCATTTCCTTCAGAAAAATGGCTCAATAATGGCTTAATCTTTTGTTACTTTAATTTTTCAGATAAACTACCACAGAACATAGTACAAAGAGATAAGGTACAAATAAGACTTTTGTTTCCCTGTATGCATTCTGTGATGGATAGTGATGGGCATTGCAAAGTCTTTTTTTTTGGGGGGGGGGCTGTATATTTTTATGATTTTTTTTTTTTTTTTTACAAATTTCTCCATTTGAGCTGCTTTTCTCCTGTTTACTGCACAGTATGAATTAGTTCTGAGTATATTAAAATGTACGAGAGAGGCCAGAAACAAGCAAACTGAAATACTAGCAAGAACAAAATGAAGTACTGCAAATACAAAACACTTGACTCAGAACAGTCAGGTAGGATGTTCTTTCTGCATGTATTTTACCGTTCAAAATCTGATTTTGAAACAAATCATCTCTCCAGCTATGCAATAAATGGGATTCTCTATATTATGCACACAAACTAATTTGTAGCTTATCAGTGGGTAACATTATCCCACTCTGGGGCATCCACAGCAGATATGTGGCCTTTGTTCTTGAAAAAATAGATTTTCCAGGTGTAAATTTTGTTTTAGGTAGTAGACTTCTCCCATATTTGCAATTAATCTTCTACTTCTGACATGTCATAAATCCAGTGCAGGCCAGTTGCATGTGGCAGACAAAGTTATTGTCTTGTGGGATTCCTGTTAAAATAGCTCTTGTAGTCTTGGTCTAGTACAAATAGTCATTTTTAAAACAGTAACAGATATCAGGTATAAAAGTTGGCAAGATTTCCAGTTTCTTTTTCTTTCTTTTTTTTTTTTTTTTTTCCTTTTTCTATGTGTGTACATGGTGTTTCCTGAGTTTCTCCATTTGATTTTGATGAAAAAGAAAAGTGCTTTGGAATCCTGAAAGTAAACTCTTGTAGCACTTGCTGAGGTGCCTGGCAGCCTGCATGACTGTTGTCTAGGCCACTGAAGGCTTCTCCAGAGACTTTCTAAATATATCAGCTGGTCTTACACCAACGCAGTTCCATTGCTGTCAGTGTAACTATATAACAGTTGTTGCAGACTGGAAAATCTAGCCCAGTCTGTCTTCAGTTTTCTTCCACCTTTGTTTGAAGTTTAAGACTATTAACCAGAGGGCTTTTGTTGTAGTCCTTTGTGACTGCTTAAAATCAATTTCATTATGCTTATTTACCATACACATGAAAGAAATGCCTATTTATGTTAAAAATGCTCAGAAAAATCATGCAGAAATAATATCACTGTGAGAGAAATATGGAAAAATTTGTCATTTACCCAAATCTGGAAAAAGATCCAACTTCACGCAAATCACAGTGACTAAAAAATTCAGCCAGCAGAAAGCCATTAATTATAACATCTTTCTGAAAGCCACAGTTGATTGCAGCATGTTTTTTAATGTAGATGGCAGTTGGGACCAATACAAATTTTATTATGCTTGCTGTAAAGCAGAGAATTAAACCATTCTGAATTGTTTTATTTAAATGTCAGGTTGACCACAAAACAACTTGCTTTATGCCTATAATATAGAATAAATGTAATTTGCTTCCCTACTGAGTTCCTACATTTGCACAGGAGGATGATCAGTTTAAAGCTGTGTTGTATTTTGATACATCCTCATGTGTTAATAAGGAAAAGGATTAGAAAGTAATCTTAACTGTATCAAATTTTTCCTAATATTAAATATCTGTGGACCATGACAACTGTTTTTGCAGTTTAATCTGATTGCTTATTAATGAAAGAGAATACCGCAAATTGGCAAGACACCTTTGAGATTACACACATTGCTACGTTGTAGGGGATACAACTTCTGTGAAGGAAAAAGGGCTTTCACACTTGTGATGAGTTATTCTGAAAATGTTTAGGTGTGATCATGTCTGCTATACTTGCTGACACTTTCCTAATCTTCTCTGCTATGTTCATAAAATGCTGATGAGGAGGGTAGTCCTGCACTGCAAGTGGCGTCACACAAGGTTTGGAGGTTTTCCATGGTCATCTATACCAAGCCCAGGCTCCCCATATCTGATGTTGGCAATAGACCTGCATCAAGTGGGAGGTTGGACTAGAGCTCTCCAGAGGTTCTTTCCAGTCCTAATGTTTCTATGATTCTGTGGCTATTCCCTCTACCGGAGTGATGCTTTTCTGAACTTTTTCCTTAAGTGAAATATTTCCCTGCATTGATACAAATCTACTGAAAGAACAATTTCAGTTAACTTCTGTGGATTAGTAGAATGCCCTTTTAGTTAAAGGCTCTATTACCACAATCAAAATCTCAAAGTCCTTTACCTCCATTGAGTAGTGTATTCAGAATCCAGTGAAGTTCAGACACAAAAGCTGGGCTGGAGTTTTATTTAAGTTCTCTTCAGATTGAAGAATGCATCTTTTCCTGTGAAGAGTTGCAAAATACGATAAGGGGGTTTGCTAATTTTTAATTTTTTTTTTCACCCTCCCAAGCTAATTAATCCAAAGAAAGAATAACTGTCAGTCTGACAAATTAAATTATCCATAGATGATATAGCTGACAAGTGTATGAACACTGTCCCAATAGGCTAATAATGGTAAGATATTAGCACCCAGCCAAAGGAAGAGTGACCTGTGCTCTTTTATGGCTACAGACTGCATTTGACGATGGATTGTCTTCTGCATATTTTATTTTTATCAGATGACAATTGCACATACTGCTTACTTTCAACCTAATAATTTCCTATCCTTTTCACAGAAACTACTGATCCAGAAAATTTAATAAATGAAAAATATTTGATGTATTTTTAAAGTATTATTTCTAGTGCTACTTAAGAATGGGAAAGAAAGTGGATATAGCAGTGGAACATGATCTGCCACCTTCCTTCAGCCCATCTATGTGATTCCACAGGATCTAGATTCAGCAGCTTTGACCTTTGGTATCTAGAGCAGATTTTCTTCTCCTACCTTGCCTTGTTTTTTACCAGATCTCATGATTATGTGTGCAAAATCATGTTATTTCTAGATCTAACAATCCCTTAATACCCAAAATTTAGGAACCCGCTTTTATAACATGCATATACTTTACAAGGTGGAAGATGACAAGTTAGTAGTAGGGTGGAAGTACAAGGGTGTACTTAGGTACTTCTAGGTCACTAGATTTTGAGAGATTATTACAAATGTACAGAAATGAGAGAGGAATGTGAGCAACAGTTAGCAATACAACAAATGATGGTTAAATTATCCACACAGACCAATTTTTGGTTCAGGTAGAAACTTCTGTTCAAAGTACATTGCCTCCAGCTTTTTGAAAGAGCTGTTAAGTCCACACAACTAAGCATCTTACAACATGCTGTTGAAAGTCTGTAAATATGGACGAGAGATTAAGATTTATTTTGTAGTCTTTACAGAAGCAATGAAAACATATTTCATCTAAAATGCAAATGTGGGAAGATGCAGGAAAGGATTTTGCATAAACTAATTCAGCTCTCATGAGATTTTAGAATTTGTTTCTTACCTTTCACTGTATGGAACTAAAAGTTTTTCTTTGTTTCTTCTTTTGTCTGTGTTAATCCACACTGGATTACTTTTGAGTTACTGTGGGGTTCAAAAGTTTTATTGAAGAAAAGGAAATGAAATGTAAAACTGTTATTTCCTTTCTAAACAGAAAAAGCAAGACAAAGAGAAATTTTGAGATGACCTACTAGTTTTCATATTTCAAAAGGAATAAGTAAGATGTCCTAAGCACAAGCCTGTTTATCATCTCACACCTAGCTGTTGATCATATAAATACAATTAATTGAAAAGAAAACTGAAGTTTCCAGATGAAATAACTGATGTAATCTGTGTAAAAAATATTTGGTCCATTTAACAACATTCATTACCTGATGGCAGTCATCATTCACTTCTTAATGTTCATTTCAAATATACTCTTATATACTCGGAAATTTACTGAAAGCATTGAAGTGGTTTTTAGTATTACAAAAATAAAAGTCCAAAATAGCATGCCAGCTACTCCTTTTATTTTCATACAGAAAAATCAGCCATTAATCATCATTATGGTAAAATCTCACTTTAAATATAGTATACATGTTAATTTAAGCACCAAATTATAAGACTGTATTGCCAAGTGAAAACCAAGAATTTAAGCTTCAGTTCTTTATAGTGCAAATAGATCTACTACGTCAGAGAATTTACAGCTGATAAGAAAAAAAACCTTTAAAAAACCCTATGTTTAATGGGGCAAGCTGCAAATTAAGAAGTTAATGACTCCAGATCACTCAAATTACATTTAATTGAAGATGATACTACTGGGCTTCAGTTTTTCTCAAACCTTATTTCAACTCTTCTGTAGTGTTGCAGGTTTGCTTGCTTTAAATAATAATCTGTACTTCATTTCATTTTGGCAGTGCAGAGGAAAAGAGATGAACTGTCCATACTGCAGAGCTTGTAATATGCTGAAAAACACCTAGCCATACATCCATGAAAGTCCTTGGTAGATTTGAGGTTTTTTCCTTCTTGAATTTGATATTCAATTTTTTTTTCCCTGAAAAGCATGTTCCTCTACATGGATACCAAAGAAGCTATTTTAATTGTAGATTGCTACAGATGAAAAAAGTAAAAAAAAAAAAAAAATAAAAATAAAAAAATAAAATAAAATTAAAATCAGTTTAACAGATTTTCCTAGCTAGGGGTTATCTCATCCAGTTTTCTTTTTGTCTTTGCACTAATTTGGCCAATCGTTTTTTTTATTATTATTATTTCTGTGCATTACAGTTATTCTTCTGTAATAACTCCATGCGAACTTGGATAGTAACTTTTTTCTGACAATATTTTTAGCTGGACTTCTGTGAAGCAAGCTTAAAGGTCTTTTACTCTCTTTTTCCCTCCCTTACACCTACCAAATATCTTCTGAAAGCTTTGAATCTCTAAACTACAAAATTCCTTAGATTTTACTCATGATATGATAACAGGAGCATCCACATACCCAGTCCCCTACCTCTTAGCTCAGTTGCATTTTTGTTCAGGCCCTTAACGCAGCCAAAATTTCCTCTCCTGGCCTGAACGGATGGAGGTTCCAAGTTACTGATGTGACTTTTGTCCTTGTTGTGCTGGAGAGGATGAGGATCCTTCCATGCAGTTTAGCACCCCTGAAAATCTCTCTGTCTTAGGGTTTGCCTATCTTCTTCAAACAGGCAGATTTACACTGTAAGCAGGGATGAGGATGTTCATCTTGAAAGAGGAACTAACCTTTCTTCTGTGGAGACAAAGCACATCTATTTTTAAACTTTTACTGTGTAGATTTCTTTCAGCTGCTTGAATTCATATTTAATGAAAGGGTTATTGTACTACCAGCTCATTATGTTCTGATTTTATCATACAGTAAAGTGATGACTAAAGTGATGAAAGGCTAGTAAATTAAATGTAAAATTTTGTTGGTTATTACATCTATAGAAATTTTTATCCAGTGGCTGAAGACCATGTTACTAAAATGATATGCAACATAGATAAAAGGGTGCAATGTGCAGCATAATGGTACTGACTGTGATTTAAATGTAATCAAGATCACCAGCTACTTCAGTGTCACATCAAATTATCATGTTGTTGGGCATAGATAGTGCTGTGTGATACACTAACAGAATGGAGACATTCTAGATACATATTTAAGAAAGTACAGGTAAAAGAAATAAGCAAACTTAACTGGAAAATGTATTCCTTCAATATTCTTAATCATATTTCACTAGCATACATTTGACTTCTGGTGAATGCTACATTTCTGGTGGCTGAACATCACATTTTTGTTAATTTTAAAAATAACTGAATGTTCCTGCATAGTGAAATTTTCTCAGATTCTGGAATAGATAACAGAAAAAAACCCTATGCATAATAGTGAGGGTAAATTATGCATGTATATATGTAGATAAATTAGACTCTGTTGTTCTAAATACATACATTACAGTTTTAAATATAAAACTATTCTAAAACCTTGTTTTAAATCGAGGTGAAATGCAACCATATAGGTTTCCTCCTTTTTGCTTTTGGACAATGTGGAGTTAGTTGGACTGGCCAGTGTCACCCCCCCACCCCCCCCCATCCAAATGAGAAGTGTATCAGATTTAAAACATACTTTTTTTTCTAGGTAGAAACAAGTACGAAAGTTCAAAAGGCAATTTCCTTTTAAATTGCGAGGAGAAAGAAAAGGGCAGCAAACAAACAGATCAGAAAAGAGATTACTTTAAAAAGATGGACTGATAAAGGTGAATCATTGGCAAAATTGTATTGATTTTTCTCTGTCAGAACTAGCTGCCTCTGATGCCTGGTAACAAGCAAGATGTAACAGTAAAAGCAAAATATTTATAAGTTGTACCACTGTTAAGATATAAATCACATCTGTACATTTAAGGCAGTTCTGTATTTGCATAAAATAGTTTTTAAGTTTATCTTTTTAATGCCCAGTCTCTGTCTTGAAAGTCATATTTTCTTTTGTGAGCAATTTTTAACTCCTAGACGCTTTCATCTTTTGTTTGCTTATATTGGGAGTTCATTTTGCTTTCCCTTTTTTTCAGGTAGTTGTTACACGGATTATTGTTTTCACTAGTTGTTTCTATGTGAGAATGATTTATAGTGGGCAATATTGTGAAGAATAGAAGTCTTCAGATGAGCTTTCAGAACTATTAGTATAAAAAAAATTTTGTCTCAGACAATTGTTTTGAGCTGTTTTCCCTCTGATGTAATTTACTGAGTGAGATGTGTGTTGCAACTGCTTGATAGCAAGTACTAATAAACATGGTAATTTACTTGGGCTTGGTCATTTAACTGAACGAAGCATGTAGCTCACTAAAACCAGGCATGAGTTTGCTTTATTAACCTAGTTAAATACACATTAGTAAATTGATATTTAATCTTTGTGGTTCTGGTTGACTTTTCTGATCATGTAAAGCAGCTTATAGGGAGAATCTTCTCTGTGGCAATGAGGTGAGGAAAAATCTGGTGTAGTATTAGATCTCAGAATCATTATGACCCACCAGCGTGATACAACTTAGAGGCAAATGCCAGGCTGTGTCTCACAACAGGTTTCTAGTGCCAGTTGAGAAATGTTACATCCTTTGTATGAGACATAACTGCGTCCTCATCTGGTAATTATAGTCGCTCATTTCCAAACTAGATTATTTGAAACCAATATGTATGAGGAGCAGTGGGATGATCAGAAGAATAAAATTTGGTTTTACAAGGAAAAACTAGAAAAGCGTAGCTTTTTTTACCATGACAAAATCAAATTAAGAGGATATGCTTGCTACCTATGTGCACATCAGAGGCATGAACACTGGGAGAGGAAGAAGGCTACTGAATTTGAGACATAGCACTGGTTGAAGAACTGGATACAAATCAGTCATGAAGACATTTAGACAGGAAATAACAGGATACTATTTGTCCTCCAAATGCTTCTAATCATATAAATTTCTCCAATGACTCAGACCTTATCAGTCAAACTTTGATTCTGAAGCTCGCAAGTATTCTGTAGTTACGGAATTGAGATATGTTTCCCTATGATGTAATGCTTCCTGGTTTTCCATTTCCTTCCTTTTGAGATAGTGAATATCTATTTTGATTCATGTGTGAGATAATTGTGCCAATTGGTCACGATTTGATTTTATGTTGATGGGGCATGTTTTAGACATGTACTTGTGCCTTTACCATTTTATAGGATGAAGAAATTTTCTTCATCTCACAAGATGATTTAGTTGCATGGCCCAAACATTTTGCTTCTATCAGTCTCTCAAGCAGGTAATGCTGAAATAGGGCTGACAGAAGATCTTGAAGGTGGCAGAAGCCAGGCAAAAGATCATTTTGGTATTTTTTCTTTTCTCCCATTAATAATGAAAGATGAGTGATAAATCCCTGTGTCTACTATGCTACCTCTGATATTCTAAAACCAATTGCTTGGAATATGTTGATTAAGAAAATGTGTCTCTTTTAAAGCTGATCCTGTGATTCTGTAGCTGCCCAAGGAGCTTTTTGCACCGAAGAAAGCCCTTTAAAGGCATTTGTTCAGGAACACAGGGATCAATTATAGCTCTCTTAGTAGCATCTCAAACCCTGGGGAAGAGGTCCAAGAGACTTGCAGCTTTTAGCTGGTGGTTCTCACTCTTTGGTTTTCCACTGAAGTGCTCGAGACCTCCCAGTGTAATGCAACGCTGAGGATTCATTTAACTGCCAGGGAGTAAACCACATGGTAGCCAATGGGCAGACAAAGCAGGGCAAAATAATAACGGGGCTGAGTGGCAGAACATTTGCACTGTTGTACTGTACTCGTGGCACAGAAAAACGTATCAAAAAGACAATTGTAAACAATCATCTTGTATTCTAAGATCTTCCCTATTGCTGTTACCAGCAAGTTGAAACACAGCATGAAAAAGCTGACAGCATTACTCTTTTTTTTCCAAAATAAATTTACTGTATGTATCCAACAGTGTAGAGGAGAACTGATACAGAATGTTCATTCGGTATATTAATGTTGAAAATAGGAGTTCACTTTTGGAGCATGGTCTTATATAAGTACTCCTAAGTTTTATTAATAAAACAGAAAGCTCAGTAAGCTGTTGCAAATCCTGCAGACTTTTAGGAGACCAGGGTGACATATCTACACTAATTCTTAAGAGATGCTTCTTAATCTCTCAGGCATTATTCCTTGAGAACAGAATGCCTCGATAAAATAATTTGTAATTTTCCCTTAAAAGTCTAAGCACCAGTACATTCTGATCCCTCAGTTCCGTAAAGTGAAATTGTAACCTTTATCAGAAAACTAGTTTTTCTGAGCACAGACCAGATTTCTCTACAGCCCAGGATATTTTCAGGCCCGTGCTGAGTGATATGATTCTAATCCTGTACCTATAGTAGATCTTGCAGAGTTAACATTAAGCTTTTATGCACAGCGTGAGACTGTATCATACAGTGTTACTTATTGTCATTTCTGATGTGAAGAAAAGGACAAATTATCAAAGCAAGAATCTTGAATTTGTCATAGATCTTTACAGAATTTATTAGTAAAGGATTAACATTGTGAAATGGATGTAAATACCTCTTCATTGGGTACAGCACTGGATTAATTGGAGTTCACTGAGCTCATCATACAGAGTATATGGGCTGCTTCGAGTTTCAGCCTTCCTATATGTCCTGGTTTCAGCTGAGATAGAGTTAATGTTTTCTTCTAGTAGCTGGTACAGTGCTGTATTTTGGTTTTAGTTTGAGAATAATGTTGATAACACATCGATGACTTTTCATCATCATCTTATCTTAAAAGCAGAAGTACCTAGAACCCCAAGTGCTAGATATACAAATTATCTTACATTATATTCTTCTGATAATGCTAAAAGGAAAACTATAAAAGTGCAAAACACTCAGTGGTGTTCTGTGGTTGCTACAACCCTCACCTTCAACTCCTACTAACAATGTTTGTAATGTATCTTGCAAAAAAATCAGTCACATAAAACATCAGTTTAGCTAAGCTCCTTAATATAAGATCTTGAAGTTTGTTTTACAAATTAGCATGAGTTAACAAATATGTTACCTATTACTATATGCATGTAAATAGCATCTTATAATCTTTATAATGTACTGCCTGAAAGTACGGCAGTAGCTAATAATAGAGAACTGCTTTCTCCATTATCTTTTCCAGTTTCTCAGTCTTTGGCTTTTGAGTTCTTTCAGGTGTGACTATGCATGTAATAAAATAATTTAGTATTAATATTTTTAGAGGGAAATAACTCCTCTTAGCAGTTAATACTTCATTGTTTTGTGTTTGGGTATTTTAAATCTCTTTCTCCATCAAGCATTCAGGGAATAATTGTAGAACTGAAAATGACATTTGTTTCATTCCCATTTAATCTTTTACACTGAGACCTGAACTGAAAACAGTTTTATGTGATGACATTGCTGCATTGGAAACACACAGCTTAACAGATTTACTGATGTAAGGAGTAATATGTATTTGCACAGACCATCTTCAAGAAAGTGAATTTGAAAGACAGCAAAACTGAAGATCCAAAATTTCAAATTGATGATTAATTCTGTATTTTTCTAAATCCAGACATCTGAGTTGGAATTAGCACTCACACAGTGGGGTCTAAAATATCTGTTGTTTTCAGGAGAAATTGGTCTGTTTTGGAAAGTTATATTCCTGCACCACAACTCTATTAGAAAAATTATTCTCTATTATATAAGGAGTAAATTGGCATATATTCTCTATTAAAATAGTAGATCTTTCCCATGAATCCTGTGAACTTCTCTTTGAGAATTACTATGCAGTGATTCTCCATCCCTACCAGCTCTAGTTTACCTGTAATGCCTAGTACTTTATTAAAGGGATGAGCAGAAACAACCTCTAGCCCCAGCAGAGCAACTTCAGACCTTTAATGTTCAAATCTGGATTTAGTTTTAGCAGTCAAGTCTCATCTGTAGTTTGCAATTCAAATTCTGACATTTGTTTTTGTTGCTATTGCTGTGCAGTTTATGACTTTCTTTCCTGCACTATGGGAAATATGTAGAAGCTTTTAAGTAGTGTCACAGAGGCATAGGCGGGTAGTGCTCTCTGCACAGCAGCTATCTTGTATGGTAATTACCATACAAGTGATGCGTGATTTTTGGTTTTAAGTTTTAGCTTGAATTCTGGAAAAGTAGCAGCTTACAATTTCTTGTGTTTACGGCTACTTGTGGACCCCACCTTTCTTAACCATGAGATTCTTTCCACATTTGTGATTTTTTTTTTTCACCCTAACTTATTGCGCAAATTGTCACCGTGCACTTTGGTCGCTCAGAACTCTTGTGGTTGATGACCTTCCCTTGATGTACTTGGAAATCATTGTTTATATTGTCTTCACATTCATATCTTATTTAAATTTCTCACTTTGTTGATTTATCAGATTTTAGCTATTCCACTGACATCTTACAAAGCTCCGTGGCTGAAATCTGATGATAAGAAGTTTCACAAACCAGCCCAAGAAAGCCTGCAACCAAGAGCTGATGTTATCCCAGGCAGCCTTCACCTGCCGTCAGAAACTGTTCTCAGCCACAAGCTGAGAACACTCAGAGACACTAATGTGCCTGACTCCCTGAATTATTGTTGTTATAGTGCTCATATAGTCACTGTGTCAGCTAGAACTCAGCATAATATGAGATAACAGAGTAACTAATGTTATCTGATGGTGCTAGACTTTTCCTGATGTAGTGCTTGATTGTTCTGCTGCTATTTTTCTGTTGATATTATTTTCAAAGCACTGGTGCCATGGGGGCAAGGCAATTTCTTTGCTGAATTGTGATTTTTATCATAGTATATGAAGTTTTCATGTCTTTGAGACTCTTTTAAAAGTGGCGGGTGTCAATATTGGCCAATATTGCGCATAGTGTCATGCAATATTCTGGGCTGAACTGCTTGAGGAGTGAACAGTTTCTGCTGATTTCCAGTTCTGCTGATAGTTCAGACAACATTTCAGGTAACTGAATTTGACAGTTATCACTCGTGTAAAACGATTTAAAATGAGAAAGAAATTGAAAAATGTCCTTTGGATTTGAATGTCTGTTAGCCAGATTCATCAATATGATAAAGCTGCAAGAACCAACCTTAAAGCATTGTTTGACAGGATGAAAACTCTGTGGGAATCCACAGAAAAATGAAAGATAAAATCAAAACTAAAAGCATCCTACAATAATTGTAGTCTGTAAGATATGTTTCTTGTCAGATGTTATACATGTGTAGTTAATAGTCTGAAACTTCATGAATATTAATCCTGAGACATCAAAGTAAGACTACTGTGTATAACAGCAAGCTAATCTCTGAATTCAATAAACACAGTATACTTCTAATTTAGATAATGAAAGGCTTAGATTTTTAACCAACATAAATTTTGCATAGTGGTAAAAGAATTGATAGTTTTACTATCCTGATTTACTCTGATGGAAATGCTGCAGCACCCTGTTCTTTCTCTTTAACCCTAAAGCTTTTAATCTTTTTATAACATCTATTTCATAATGGATTACTGAGGCTTTTACGGTGATGCCTTAGGGTACCACTATCAGATCCATCACTCCTGGAAGTTTTGCTTAATTCAGTGCATATTTTACTTAAAGAGGCCAGCTTTAAACTGCCATGTTATAAACCATGTTAGAAAACAGGGCTTTGAGAAAACAAGACATATACAAAGTAAAATAAATATTTCAGCAAAACATTACAGGACTTGAGTTTATATTTGATAGAAAAAAAGATAATTTTCTGTTCACAAGTAGCTGGTGATTAAACAGGAAAAATTACATAAGAAGCAATAAGACAACTATGATGTTCTGTGATGATCAAATTATATTTAAAACTCCAATTTCTATATTACTTTTGGCAGTTCAGGTGTTAACAGAAATGTATTTTCAAAGCTGGGTGTGTGTTTCCATAACAAAATCAACAAAATATGGAAAATGCTGCAATTAGGTAATTTCTTTCTCACAAATAACATTTGGTATGTGTGTGATTTTTTTGGTTTAAAAGCGCAATTACAGTGCACCATGTAAAAGCGTGGAAATAAATGTAAATAAGAAAAAAGTTTTAAGAGAAAGAGGAATAGCAGTCCCCTGGAAACACAGAAAATGTCTGCTCTTTTTCTTTAAAAAAGCATACCTTTTAAAAAAAAATTTAAAATGTGGGATAAAATTGGACTGAGATACCTTGAAGACATTGCACACATGGCTGTAACTAGATTTTAATAATGATCTCTGTAGACAAAAAAATAGTAGTACATCACAGCCATTGAATAACTCAGTCTTAGAGAATGGAAAATAAAAGTGAGTTCCACGTGATCGGTGCTCTGATGCAACAGTATAATGGACTGGTAAAGTAATTAAATGGGAGAAGGATGTAGGTGTATTTGTGGGAGAAGGTGTATTTGTGAAATAGATGAAGAATTAGCAATCCTTTTCCAACAGCTTGGACAAAAAAAAGGTGGGCATATTGTCTGTTGGAATAAACTGACATAATTTCAGTGGTTTCTGAATGACAATAATAGAATTGTTATTAGCTAGCCATAAGCAAAAATCTAGCCTTTGCTATCTGTTGAAAAAGTAGTAAGACTCATTACAGCTTGTAATTCTGAAGTATACTGCCACGTATCACTCAAAAAAATGTTTAAAATAATTGTGATAGATGATTTATACAAAATTAAACAAATTAAACAGCTTGCAATACTGTATATGCAAAGGTACCACAAATATGCCAAGAAAGCTTTGCTTGTATTATTGTCTGATTTTTACATTCCTTTTGAAATGGCATCATGTAAAGTAAATTATCTCTAGCAAACAACAGTCAGACCAGATGAGAGACTCTTTCAGCTATTTTTATGACTGAAATTACAGCAGAAGTGGTGAAGTTATATTTTTTGACAGTGTGGATAGTCTAATATTTCCCAGAGCTGGAAAGCAAATGTGTATTTCCTGGGTACAGAATTATAGTGTGCCACTGGAGTCTTGCCATTGGCTGCTTATAAAATTCACTCTCGTAGTGTAAAGGCTGGAAAGGACCAAGTGGTAAAGAATCATGTGATATATCATTAAAGTATATGAAAACTGCAAGGTGTGTCTGGACACCTTCTGCGTATGCTGTCCTCAGTGGGATGCAAATATGTCCGCTACCTCTCAAGATCAAATTTAATATCATCTCTACTTTTCTCTCTTACACTGTGACAGGATTATAAAATACTGGGACATGGTTTATTATGGAGTTGGCTCTCAAGTAACAGATGTTCCATAATGATAACAAAGACTGCAGATTATAAATTGCCTGACTATTAACATGTTTCTAAACCTTTACAATAATGCAATGTCACTAATTGTCTCTCTGCAACATCTTTAGCCTAGAGGCTCTACGTGCAAGAAAAAAAGGAGTTGGGGCAGTGTTTGGTAAATTGCAGTCATGTAGGCATTCAGCTTTACTAGAGAACATGACAGTAGCTGTTCCACAACATTGACCAACTGAAATAATTGTATGTCGTCTTATAGAACAAAATGGCAAGTTTCTAAAGCCAACATTATCTCTTTTCATTTCTGCAGTACTTTTTCCTATTGTGAAATCTGCCTCAGTTACTAGGAAATGTGCTTTACTCTGAGCCTGAAACAAATTGAAGAGAGAGCCCACAGAAGACAATTTTGGAGTTCATAACCCAAGCTGTATCATGAAAAGTAATTTATAGATAACAAACCATTAACCTTGAAGAAGGGAAGGTCAGCAAACTGGCAGTACTTTTATTAAAAAGCTGTGTGGGAAGAGAAGAGCAGTGTCTCAAACCCCTCACAAACATGTGAAATGCTATGATCATTTTACACCTCAGTAAGCAGGGCTTCTTAAAGAAGTCACGTTATGAAATAAAATATTGAATTATATGAGAGTTTACTCACAGGAGTAAACTTCTGCTAACAGTATTGTGAAGATCCTGATGTGCATGTATGCAAATCTGCATGTAAGCATTTTTAACCAATTAAAAATAGAGCACATGGGTAATGCTACTTCACTGCTGATAGACTCTTGCCAATTTTCCTTCGACTACTGCCATCTCATTGCTGGCTCCTACAGGAATTTGACTATTTGTAATGATCTATTTACAATACTTTCATGTAAAACCCCCCTGAATCCTACTTCCTCCTTGTGGCTCTTAAACACTTAAATTGCATACACTCCACTAAATTACCTCATTGGCTTCTCAGCATTTTGGAATCATCTGTCAATAAATTTTTACAGTAATTGGGTGACTGTAGTCTTTACATAAGACTGTATATTTCAGGTAAAAATTCTAGTATTAATATTCTGAATAATATTCTGAATAACCAAAACTTCCATGAAATTCAGTAAGAGTCAAAGTTACATAAAACTTACAGGGAAAACCTGCATTTTTACCAATTAAGATCTACTCTAATACTGCGCTTTAGACCTTCTGTATGTTCTGCTGTTGGTTTAGATTGCAAACTAGGATGGGAATCCTTTCTACTTGTCAGCTCAGTCTCAGCATGGCAATTAACAAATAATAAATTTAGACAATCCAAAAGCAAACTACATTACCTTAGTAAGCAAGTCAGTGGCTTGTCTTGCTTACTTCTTTTCTAGTGTGTATTTTTCTGCTGCCTGCTTGCCTGAAAAGACATAAAAGTTCCAAAGTGTTCTTAGTTCTTCAAAGATAGCCCTGCTGGAAATACCAGAATTTTAAATGAATATGTCTGTAGTACTGCTTCTGCTATCATTCTCATGTGATGACTGCTGGGCAGCTATAAACTTTTCTTAGCTATATAGTTGCTGTGGGTTCCCAGAGGGGGAAAAAAAAAAAAAAAAAGCAAAGAAGCTTGGTAACACTTCAACAAATAGAACTAAACTTTCTTCCTAGGTGAAAAGTATGCACTACTGTCCTAAAGATCATAGAATGGTTAGGGATGGAAGGGACCTTTAAAGATCATCTAGTTCCAACCCCCTGCCATGGGCAGGGACATCTTTCACTAGACCAGGTTGCCCAAAGCCCCATCAAACCTGACTTTGAACACTTCCAGTAATGGGGCATCCACAACTTCTCTGGACAACTTGTTCCAGATAAAATATTACAAATTGTTTATAGTAATAAATTGCAGTTGTAATTTCTGATATTTATGTATAAAACACAATCCAAATAATTATACTTATAATTAAATATTATTTAGTTATATTTGCAACAAAAGTAACATTAAATAAATAATGAATACAGTAATGCGAGGGAAGTCACACATAGGAGATGCACAGCTGAACCACCTGTGTCCTTAGCAAAGGGAAAGATAACAAAGTGGCTGTGCCCTTAGCAAAATTGTGCAACTGATATTAAGCAGCTACAATTAAAGCATATTTTGCACTGCTTTTAGCATGATTTCCCAGTGAAGTAAGGTTTATACAGTTGTATTTCGTCTACTGGTCTACCCATCACTCCCACCTTTCTCTCTTTCTCCTCCAAAACATTTTGAATGCTTGGAGCAATATAGATCAGAGAAGGAGAGGGCTCAAAGACTTAAGGTACTTACAACAGGCTTGTGCAAAATATGACCCAAGAGATTTACGCAGTCTTCAATGCTGGTTTACCCTACAGTAACTATGAGGGGTAACCCAGAGACACAGGAATCCTCTGGATGACAATGTAGAAGTTAACTGGTCAGCACACACATAGCCCTGGCCCCAGAAAATGCCATCTCTGCCGCAGTCAGCACGTCTAAAACTGGGGGATGCAGAGCATGGAGGCAGGGAGTGCATTGTTGCAAGGACTGGGGTGAATGAACAGTCTGGAAACAGGAAAGGAGGTACATTAGCAGTGCCATTCAGGGAACTTCCTCATCCCTTAGATCACCAGCTTGAATAGAAACGCCATAATGTTTTCAATCCTCTGTTGCAGAGGTAAAACGATTTACTCAGTAATTGTCTTTTCTATTTAGGTAGTTCATAATTTGGAACTAATTTTGCTTTCTAGTTAGAGATGATGGATAGAGGATTACAATGTGAAAGTACAAATGCCTTATCAGATATTCACCTGTAAGAAATACAAATCTCTTATTTTGACCTTAATAGCATGCACAGTATTAGAATGGATTTTGAAGAAAAGAGAATAATCAAGAGGTAAATGCAATTTGTGGCTGACACAAAGTTAACAGTTTGCCAGTCATGTAGACTGCTAGATTACCGTATGGTAAGAATAACTGTCCTTGTTGCCTGTAATAATAGAACTGAGTTTAAATTTAATAATATAAAGTGCAAAGTCCTGCCTTAGGGATGGAAAATGAGGATGCTTGGCTACAAGGGAAGAAGAGAAGGTCCTGAATTGCATTGATGTATAATAGGATAGCTGTCATTTAGACTTGAGCATGAAAAAGGAGCCTTTTGTACACATTGAGTGAAGTAGTATCCCCAGGGAGAGGAGTCCTTGCTCTGACACACAGAGTACAGTTAGCTTCCTGGAAAAGTGCAGAACATTTGGGCTAATGCTGACAATTTTTGGCACCTAACATATTTTCTGATACTGAAGGATTCTAGGTTACTGGTAATACCTTTTGTTTTATCTTTTTCTGAAGCATATTATATACTTTGAAGCTTTTGGTCTTTCATATATATATGTGTTTTAGTGTAATGTTTTTTTCTGTGGCTTGTGATATATGGTCAAGAACTTTCTGGATTTAATGCCATTTACATTAATGACTGTGATTACAGACGTTTGACACAGTGACCCAAAGACATCTTATACTCTTATGTTTTAAGTCAGTAGCACTACACTGATATTCATCAACTTATGATTTGAACCAATGAAGAATACAGCTGATGGATGTCACCTTTTTACACAACAACATTTTCAAGCAGAAAAGCACTGAACCGCAAAGTGTGAAAAAATAGACTAATAGTTGCCATCAATTTCCATTAATCCCGGATGACAAGTACATTAAAAACCATAGGCAGTGACACTAATCCAGTGGAGATAATAGACATGACTGTTGTTTAGAAAGTCATCTTTTTGTCCTTAACTACCTCAATTGATAGCCCATGACATAAGCATATTCAATGTTTCCCCCTCCACCCCTCCTTTTATACAGATGAAAAATCTAGATATTCCATAGTGCATACTCATGAGGTAACAATCATTGGTACAGTTGTGCTCTAGCAACTAAATATATAGCCCTGGAAATTAAAATGTTATTTACTGTCCCATCTATTCTAAACAGATACATACACAAAATATCATAATTGAGCCTGTGATAGGTCTGTATTGCGTAAGGGTCAAGACTCATAAGAACTTCAAATACTGTAACAGCTGTTGCTCTTTCACAGAGAACATCAACATTATATCCTCAACATTTGTTATAATTATTTCATTATGATATATGATTAACAAGCAGGCAAAAATAATTACACTAGTTAGTTGATGGTTGGTTGAAAATTGAGAATGTTCACCACATACATGCTGCAGAAAATGGATATGGGAATACAGTCAAACAGATCTGAGTTACAACTGAACAAATTAGAGTTCTCCATCTGAACCAATATAACCTAATATGTACACATTTATAGACTGTATGATTATGAGTAGGGCAGTTTAACCTCTAAAATTTTTCAGTGGTTTATGAATTATGTACATATACCTAACAGCAATCTCAATGCGCTGATTTAAACATAATAGTGGTCTCATTCTTAAAGAGGAAAAGCGTGGGTTCAATAAACAAATGACCATTGCATATCAACTTCTACATTTCCTTACTTTTTCTGAAGGAAAGAAAAGAGGAAAATGATCTATTGAAAGCTTTTCAAAGCCCTAAATATCTGGAAACCATACTCCTCTAGGGGAGGGGAGCTCTTCTCCATCTGATGCAACAGAGCTGCTGCTTATGTTCAGCTCAGTTTGTGTCTTGATGATAATGTTATAGACAGAACAAAAGCTTTGTGATACATGGCAAAAGTAGTGGTCCACTGACAAAACCCACAGTGTGTGAATGGCTGTATGGATTAAGAGTTTAATCCAGTCCGGTAGCCTGTACAACAGTGACAATAAGCAGGTAATTATGGAAGAAGAACAACCACAGGCAAGTGTGTGATATGCCTCTGATACTCCTCCAGCCTTCTATTATTTTTGTCCATTAAAGAGAATATGTTTTCTATGGATTTCAACTGGTTGTCAGACTGCAATTATCTGTGGGTTTTGTCTGCTGTTTGTTGACAGAACTATTGCCTTCTTAAAATAATATTGCAAGTAAGATCATTTTTTTTTCAGTCTTCCTTCTTCCTTAGCTATTCTTAAATTTAAAAGATTGGACAGTTTTCAATTTCTGTCTGCCTTTCTTTATGTTACTGTTAGTTATCTTATTGGTGTTTGTCATTTCACAAATGCTCTGAATTGTCTCTTGTCTAGTCCGCAGGTTTTGCCTTCTGAAAATCCTGCCGTTTTTCAGAATCCCCACTTTCTGTAAAATAACATTCTTTATATTTCACTTGCTGTCTCTCATTGTTCTCCATGTTTTAAGAACAACTGCTGGTTCAGAAAAAGAATTGGAAAGAATTATAATGATCACATAATTTGCTGCAATTAATGTAGGTAAAAAATGAAATATATATGCCTTAAGAAGGAAATTAGGGAATTTATATCCTTTTAAATTGAAGTAACACATAGTTTTAAACCATTTCAGTATTGCATGTGTTGCTTTGCAAGACTTTTAGCATGCATCTACCTATTAGAAAAACAGGATATTTAATAAAAAACAATCCTACCATTTGCTAGAGCTACACATTTCCTTCTGACTGACTTGAATATTCTTTGAAAATGTGGCTTGATTTCTGGATTTTACTTTTCTAGAAAATGTGGCAAATCACATATCCCTTTTTAAAGCATTGGTGGATATGTAAATAAAAAATATTCCATAATTGCCACAAATGTAATCTGTTGAATTATACCATATACTTTATTTTCAGCCTCAGCTGACTCCTTAGTGGATTTGTATTGAAATATTGAAATTGTACAGAAATTTGGCAGACAGCACAGTGAATACTTTTGGTTCCAGTGTCTCTTTATTCTTAAATTTTCTGCTTTATATCCTGCGAAGAACATTTGCAGCAAAACAGTGAGAACAGTGAGCCCCAAAAGAATAGTTTTTATATATGTATGTATATGAAGTTTAGGTCATCTAATCAGGACAGGGAAGAATACTTTCTGGTTGTGGTGTTTAAATGTAAATGTAAATCAAGACCTGCTGAAATAAAATCCAGATGTTTTAAAGATTATTTGGACATTATACTTCTAATTCTAAGACTTGTAGGTGTTTTGTGTGTAAAACAGCTTGGTTTTTGCAATCCCAACAACAAATGGTAAAAGTAATATTAAGCAAGTAGCAATAGCACTGTAAAAAGATTCCTGGTGTCTATATGTTTCCAGACAAGAGTTTATGAAACTCTTCTGTATGATAGGCAAGGCCATTCTGAAATTTAATATAAATGCATTTTAGAACTATGTCAATAGCTAGAGAATACAACCACACTACTGGAAAAGGGTTTGCAGCTTGTTTCTATTTATTTGTTAAAAAGGTAAAGGCAGAGAAAAAGAAATACGTGCACATCTGACTGAAGAGATTGAACATGTTACTGCAGTCAGGTAGCCTGACAGTTCAGAAGGAACCATCTGCACAGACAAAAAAAAAAATAAAGCCACCATAATCAATTCTTTCCAGCCTTTCTGACTGCGTACAGAGAGTGAATGCAGGCATGTAAAAGACAATGTATATCTTTTTCCCAACATGTAGCACGTTAGGTTTTGACAAGAGAGTTGAAAATATTATCTCCTGTGCTAGCTTGTCAGGTCAGGTCAGGACCAGGCTTTTCCTTCACTGCGTCTTACCCCTCACGTGGTGTCTAGCAAGCAGGCAATTAGTGCTATCCACCAGGTATGAGGGAGGACTCTAGAGAGTTTAATTAAAAATACTGGATACTGTAAGAAAGACAGACATTTAAAAAATATCCAACAAATTAAGGACTGAAAAACACAAAAGGGAGTGCATATTACAAAGTATTGTGTATTTTCTTTCAGATATCTTTTTCCATTTTTATAGAAGAAGATTCTATGGGTTACTCATGGGTTCAGAGTGATCAAGGTTTGGCATTTTGCTTAGATATTCAGCCCCTGACCAGGCTGAGGGTCGCTTGTTATTCTGAGTGAAATGTAAGCAAAACAAAATACCATATGAAGCCTGACTTGGTCATGACTGCTTTCAGTGAATGCATTTATGCACTTATTCTTGCCAGAGTGAAACTATATGAAGGCTGCACTCCCTTAGACTTTCTTTTCTTTGACTCTCCCTCTAATCTTTCATCTTCAGGAGTGCACAACAGACTTGATTAATAAACAGCAAATAAGGTAAAAAATGAGTACAGAGTAGAAAGCACTTGAATTAATGCATTGCATTACTGTCTAGATTCACATAATGAAGACTATAGAATGTTTTCTGATAATTATTACCTTAAACAGTATTCTGCTTATCAATATGGTTTTTCTTAATTGCTTCAAATGAAAAATTCAGCAGCTGGCAAGAAGTGCACTGAAAAGTAAATCCCAGGTTTTTCTGTTTCCAACTGTGAACAGAGCAACTTTCATAAAAATGAGATATCTGTCTCTGAAGACTATCCCAGTGATCAAAAAAGTAAATAAATATTAAGACACAAAGAAACATTGGTGACATGACTGCTGGTGTCATGTCTGATTTATTCCCAAAGAGAATAATGACAGTTACATCTCCCTCTACATTAAAACTTGTTCTTAAAGCTACTCATTGATTTTTAGACTTAAACTCCCCAAGCTAGAAGTAGGACATGTATTTGTTCTTTTGCTTGCTTGCTTACTTTCTGTGTCCTGGTATACCCCAGCCTTCAGGAAAGTTTGTAACAGAGTGGTAGTAATTTAAAAAAAAAATTGTCAGATTATCATTAAAATTAAGGCAGTGTGGCCAGTAGCACTATGCCTCATTAAACATTACCTTGAACATTTTAATTTAGTCAGTATAAAATTCTATTAAAATGTCATTTATCTCATGGTGGTGAAAAAGCGATGGAAAGTAAGTCAAGATTAAAAGGAGAAGAGATATTTTGCTGATCACAAATACGATAGGTCAAATATTGCTCAGTATAGTGTGCATGAGAGAATTCTCCTGGTATTGACTTTGTCTACAGAATAACATAAAGACGCAGCTTTCAGGATAATGAGCTTTTTATGGTTCAGACAAGTGAAACTAGCAATAAAAAAGTCTGCCACTCCCATATAACTATAACTGATGGTGACTGTCACTTCTGCAGCTGATGGGCTCTAAATTATCACCGAAATCTCCCAGTTTGCATTACTGCTGGCCTCATCCCACCAACGGAAACAAAGATGGGCTCACAGTATGGACACAGCTGAAACATTTGTAGCATTATACTTTTCAGTGTCACCTAGGTATTTTTGTCAAACTAACTGAAACTTCTAATTCTTTGTATCAGAGATTATATTTACTTTAGATGATATGACATAGCCCAATATTTTTTTCACTTATAGATGTGATCTGAAATATTTGTAATGTGGAGGTGTCCCTGATGTCCTGCTCCCTGTTTCTTTCTCCTGTTTACAGAATGTAAATTTTTCATGCTAAAAATTTCCTGGTTCATTTTCATAAAATCTGGATAAGATTTAAAAATTCAGAGGAGAACTTCATTGTTTAATGTTTAAAGTAAATGCTTAATATTTAACATTTGAGCTCCTGATTGTTATACTTCATTAAATCATGTCAGGAACTATTTACTGCAGGCGACAATATTAATACCACTTTCAGATAGAGATGTTGAAGTATAAACAATTATGGTAGGTCTGTGCACAAGACCTGTTCCTCACCAGCAGTGGAAGGAAAGTTTAAGCCCTGTGTGAGCGAGTGGCTCAGCATGGCCCACCTGTGGGGCTGCCAGTAACTTGTCAGCTGGAGAGAAGGGAAAAAGGAGATGATGGAGATGTGCTGGAAGAGTTCCCTTTCTGGGCGAAGCTTGTACCTGTTGCTGGGCACAAGGCATTGAAAAGCCCAGAGACGTGCACAGGATACGCTGTGCCCCTCTCCTCTGACAGCACAGGCATCCAGTGATGTCCCATGGCCATGAGCTACTTCAGGAAAGCCCTTACTGGGGTGCCTTAAGGAAGTGCCTGGTGTCCACCAAGGCTAGGCTTCAAGGCAGATGCTCAGAAACAGTGTTCAGAAAGCTGATAGAATTAAAATACATAATTCAAACTGAGCTTGCACTTGGCATTGGGTAGAAGTGAGGAGTTTCAAATTTATTTATTTAAAATTATGATGTTATTGACGATTTTATAAACAGACTGTGTAGATATAAGTGCTTAGAAAAAGTTGTCTGCAAAAATAGAGCATGAGAAGGGCAGAGAAGTATGATAGATTCAAACAAAAGAGGTAAGAAAACAAATGCACTTCTCATTTAAATAGGTTTTCTTCTTAAATCAGATTGATTTGTGTTCAGTCTCCAAAAATCCAAAACTTTCTGACACGATAGCCTGCTTTCCTGTGAGAATTTTATTTTTCCTCTGTTAAGGACAGCTTTGCCATTGCCATTTTTATGTTATTGCCTTTTCAATCTGATCCTATTTTCCTGTCAAAAGCAAAACTATTAGCGAATTTGCTGAATGGCTTTAACCTCTAAATAAAATTCAGAAAGTCTCCTGTTTCATTCCTCTAGTTCTTAAAAACACTTTGTATGTTCAGGTCAGTAACTGCAGTTTTCACCCAAAGATCAGATCAACTGTGTGAGAATTTAGTCTTTCCATTTCCACATTTGTAACACAGGTTTTCTGACCACACTAAAATTTCAGCAATTATTCCAGTCATGTTACAGAGTTGAGATAAATGTATTTGGTAGGTTGTTCTCTAAAACTAATGTTCACTTACTGTTTGACTTGTGGAGCTTCCTGAACTACTCTTTGTCACTATTTGCTAACTGTAGGGGATTTTGCAAACCATGTTGTAAAGCATGGCTCTGAATACTTTTCACTCTTAGAATATTCCTCTAGGCTGAAATATTTTTGTGTTTAACAACAAGATGAAATCAGTTTAAAACCCAGACCGAATGTCTCAATGCAAAAGAAGAAATTTAACCTTAAATAGAAATTCTCTAGTGTACAGATTTTTACATAATTTCATTTGCTTTCCAGGAGGATGGGTGTTTACCAAATATGTTGCTGGAGGGCAAAAATATTTTAAAGTGATTTATTTTAATGTTGATAAGGTACTATAATAAAAGCTATAATTGATATTTAATCTGAATTATAATCAATCATAAAGAAGATGTGCTAATGGCTATACTTGTTGACTGACTTAAACTTACAGCTACAGTAAATACATATTTTTCTATTCCACAAATAATACATTGATATTCTCAGCACCCTTGGTTCTGTAGAATTTCCAACAGTTATCAAGCGGGATGGATAAGCTTCTCTAGCTCAAGCAACGCCACGGTATAATCAAGTGAATACCAACGTCTATCCAGCACACTATGCAGCACCATGCAGAGCAAGTAGCTTGAGCCCTGGAAACAATATCCATCTGGGCTGAAGCCAAAGTAATTAGTTCTGCCTCCCTGGAAGGGTAATTAGACAAAGCACCACACTGAGGCAACCCTGGGGCTTCTGGCTCCAGAGATAACTTACCACAGCCAGCTCAGGTGGCTCCGCAAGGTGCTGCTCCACTGAGCCCGGGCATGTTTCTCCCTACCGCAGAGGAATAGCTTTGCATCCCTTGAATTGCTGCGTCTCTTAATCATTTTTCTTTGCAATCTTAAATAAGTAAAGGAGCTTTGGTTGTACTTTCCATATGAAATGTTACCTGCATGTTAACTAAATGAAGTCAGATCTTTCCTCTCTTCCTTAGTAAGTTCTTCAAATAAGCTACATCTGTTATGAAACTGTTATGGCTGACCAGAGGACAGTCATTAAAAATACATGGCGTGTTACAGGACATCATTCATACTTCATATGTGTAATAGAGTGATCATTTAGGTAGTTTATTTTACCATGGTTGCCTCATTTAGGCTGTGCAGTGACTTCTTAAATGTGTTCTCTTGAAATTATATTATTGAAGTGAAGTCTACTCCCTCTTCAGCCCTGCACCCCATGTCACTAATAAACTGTTTGGCAGATGTTTCATTTGCCTCTCTTACCTTTCTTTAATCTGAATTTGCAACATTTTCCTTTTACATTGCCTCATAAGGCTTTTAATTTTAAAGTGAAGTTTAACTTCTGACAGAATCACCACTGTGGTTTATAATGAAATATAATGTCCAGAGGCTCAGTCATAATTCTTTTAACTACAAGCCAAAACAAGTTGCTACTGATTATCTCAGCCAAAACACCCAAGTGCTGAAATAGTCTTCCAGTGCTGGCTCTTATGTAAACACTATAAAATGACATTTATAACTGCCAGACAGCTTTTGCAAGTATCGATATCAGAAAAGTCACAGTTGAAATGTGACAGAAGTAAATACTGAAGATTGAAAAATGGTCCAATTATTTTTTTTTTTAAAAGTAAACACAAACCAAACAAAATAACTTTCAGTTATTTGGACAGTTGTGTGTCCATTTTCTGTTGCTTGTGCATGCTTAGCTGCCTGCAGAACCTCACATAGTGGGCTTCCAGGTTTTGACTGGTCTCTGTGAACTACCAAAATGATATTGTCCTATAGCTGAGGATTTGCCAGTTAAGTAGTAGGAAAATCCCACCCAGATGTGAATAAATGACCGAGAATGCACCAAAAAAATCTTCCTATCTAGGAAATGCCCGATACTGTCATCAGTCTTTTCACATTACAAACCCTTCAGTCTTGTTGGCACATTGTTGTTTGAAGTGCAGACCTCTATCCTCATCTGGATGTGTCAGTGTTCAATTGCTTTGTAATGACTGCTGAACAACATTCTTCTTTAAAGTTTTTTTTTGTTTAAGAAAGCTTTTCTATCTCTTGCCAAACTCCAGTTCCTCCTAGAATGGATGTTTTGATGCATTTTACAGTCTTTCATCTGTACCATATTTCTAGCCTACTCTGAGCCCTCATAATTCATTCTTCAGTAGTTATGAGGTCAGATTAATAACTGGTATGATAAATATGTGAATATCAGGTTGTACATCATGCTATCAGTTAAAAGAAGGAAAACTTCAGGGATCTTTGGTTGCAGTCTCTCTAGCTACTGAATATACCTCCTGCATATTGACTGAGTCTCATAACTTTTAACTTAATAGAATTAATTCCCTGCTGACTATACTCATTTATTGACTTTGTAGAAACCCATAAAAGCACAGTCATCTGCTTTATGATCAGTACTTTGTGCTGCCTTGAGTATCCCTGAATCAAGTTATTCTTCTGTTTTTGATCATAGAAGCCGATGTGATACCGTCAGGAAAACTTGGATATTTGTTGTATAAATTTAATGACAATTCTGTGTTTATGATTTGATCCACTGGCTGAGCAAGTATTGTCAGCTATTAATTCAAACATCATATGCATGACAAAAAATACAGCAGGCAAGAACTTGAAAATCACCTAACTACCTTGATACTGATGCCCGAAGATTAAAGAATAAGGTTAAGATTTAGTTGCTGATTTCCCATTCCGTTATACCCTTCAAAATAATTGCTAATCAATATTGAAAAGCAACAGAAAATAGATTTCTGTATCTTTGTAGATTGTCTAGATATAAATTAATAGGAACAAAAGAATTAGTATATTGGATAAGATTAGGACCATTTATCTTGATGCTGACAGAGCTTAATATCAGCTATTTTAGAGGAAAACTTTAGAAAGAAAACTTTATTTAAGGATGTTAGAAGATAAATGTTTGCTTAGAAGGGAGCTATCTACTTTCCCATTACAGCACATCTGAGGAAACGTGATCAGAAGACAAAACAAATTTTCTGTGTTACTGAAATCAGTTGGAAACTGTAAACACAGGACTGAAAGTCTGCTTTTTTTCTTGTTCATGCTGCTCATTTCTTGTTGCTTCTTTTTGCTTTGCTTTTTTGTTTCTTTTACCTTCTCTTGTACAAATAACATGAAGTACATATTGTGCACTTCCAGAACTGTGCACTACTATTTACAAACAAAGCTCTGCTTCATCTTCCCTTTGTCTTGGGCCCGCATGTTAGAGTGCAAGAGTACATGTTTTACTGTTACAGTGCAAAGGAAAATGTAGCTCACGGTAATTACAGCATTATCCAAAGGCTGATCATGCCATAAGGAATTGTCCTTTGATCTCCTGTTTTGCTAAATAAAGTAATGACAAGTCATTTGTGTCAGTAGTATCTCCACAGAATCTTTTGAAAAAAAAAATAAAAAAAAAAATTACAATTCTGTTTAAAACGTATTTGCATCACCAATAAAATCCTGTGTTACACAGCTGAATGTGCAAATTGAGTTATCATCTAACACAGATGATGCATTTCAAATTTGAACCGAACTGCTGACAGGCTGGCTAACTTCAGTCTTGCGGAAGAGATGAAGTGAGTGGCAGCACTGCACAAGCAGCTGTGGGAAGCACGATTAACCTTGACCTTTTAAGAGGTGGAAGGCAGTTTAGTAGAGTATTTTCCCGATCTCCTGATTCAGCCAGAGATGTAATACAGTTTCGGTAGTGTCTAAATTGACTTCTGTAAAAGTCTGAGTGCTATAGAGGTAAAAACTATGCACCTTCGCAAACCTGTCAGACAGCATGAATAGCCTAGTCACTATTCATGTACACAACTGCTGTCTGAACACTTTTGGGGGCAGTTTTAGGCTTGAAATTTGCCCTAAGAATCAGCACAAGACTTAATGTGCTTAATGTGCTAAAGTTATCTCTCCTAAAATTATTTTTCTAGAAAGTAGTTGGTTTACAGAGAGTGTTTCAGACATTTGCATGGGGCAAAAATCATATTTTAAGAACAAATCCATAACAAATAGATGTGAGGAACAGATCAGGACTGATTAAAGACCTATTCTCTTATGCAATAAGTGTTTCATGTAACATGAAGATTATCCTGGTATATAAGATCATGAAGATTATCCTGGTATATAAGATGACCAAATCTTTTTTTTTTTTTTTTTAATATAGTCCTCAAAAACCAAAATGGTAGCTATTTATTATAACAGGGAAGAAAACACCATCAAAAATTGATCTCAGGTATTTTCCCAACTAAAACAAACCTGTGGCAGTCCTGAGAAGTATTAATCACTCAATACGGCTTTTTTCTAGATAGAGTATGCAGAAATTACTTTGCTCTGATTCAAAAAAATAGTTCATGTCTTTTAGAGTGGAAAAAAAATCTCTACAAACAATGCCTTATTAAAGAAAATTGAAAGTACTGATACTGCAGGGCTGTTCACATAATATTTAGGAGAAAAAAGCAGTTTAAAAAATGCTATGATAGCTAACATAAGGTGAGTTGAGATATATTGTACAGATTCTTTCTCCTGTTTTCAACATAAGCAGATATTGGTTTTGTCATTCCTGTTTCTTTATCTTACAACAGATGAAACAACTCATCAACAGACAGGCTTATGATGGATTTCAAAGTCTGCTCACAAAATAGGTTCAGTAATGTATGCCCAGTCCCTTGCATTGGGGTGACAGGAGGAAAAGACTAGATAATGCCCTGAGGAAACCCCACTATTCTATATTCAGTGGGAAAATGTGCCATTCCCTGAAAGACTGTGACATAGCGGGTGGTATTTTTCCAAAATATTTGTACACAGTTATTCAAATGACTGCTATTGCATTATATAGGTTTATGGCTGTATGATATATTCTTGCTAACAATTCTTGTGTAGGATAGAAAACATTTGGCATTGAACAGAAGATAATAACTCTCTCTTAAAGCAGATGCATGATGATGTGGTCAGGTATCTGCAATGACTCCCTGAATATAAATGAGGATAAGAGAGGATTCCATTATGTAACTTTTTTAGCAAGATGTTTTGAAAAAAAAATACCAGTTCAAGAAATTATCAATTTATTTTTCATTTTTTAAAGCAATTTATTTAAAAGCAGAGTTGCTAAATATTACCATGGTCTTTTTATATTTTAAGGTGAAGCTTAAGTATGGTCCCCTTCTCCATTCAGATCACTAAGTACTACCCAGGAAGTTTATTTTAAAGATAAAAATAGATCTTCTTGCATTAGGCAGAATTAATGTTATGTCTCTATAAATGCAGAGGAAGTGGTTCAGCTGTATTATAGGTGAACAGTAGAGATTTCCAAAGCCTTGGAAAGGTTTTGGGCGATGGAGAGGCACACAGCTGCATGCCCTGCATTGCTGCTTCTAAAAATCCCCGCAGCACACCCAGATTCAGGCACACATGCCTACTATTGAATTGAACCGTATCTGGAATTGAAGCTCTATGTCAGTATTTGGCTGAATCTGAACTGCCAAGGAAAACTCAGAATATTGACACAAGATTTATTATCCTGGTCATACACCATTTACAACAAATGCTTCATAGTTCAACTTAATCAAATGTTGGCAGGTGTCCCTGGCAAGACATAGATTAAGAAAATGAAGTAATAGTAGGGTAGGAGTAAATACAGATGCAGTGTGAATGATACGGGAAAGACGATTGCTTAACCATACGCACTGCAACATATGGTGCCGTTAAAGCACCCAGACCCACATAAATTCAAATCTGCTCTTGTAATGCCATTCCAGGGCCCACCAGAGTCAAGGAAAATATTTTTCTTGATATGAAGGTGTTAAGTCAGTTTTATACGATATCTTAGAAGGAAGAATGTGCACTAGTTTCATTGGCAGCAGAACTGGTTAAACAATTCAAACACATTTCCCCTTTCATTTTCCCTGTTAGTAAAATAGCAGTTGCCAATAGTACTCATCCCTTCCCCCTTTCTTCCCCACCCCTTTTCTCCTTTCACTGTTCAGACTAACTCCACTTTAATAGCAATTCAACTTACTTACTGCAGGAAGGGATAATTTTCCCAGATATGTGGAAATCTTATCACAGCAATTGTCATGGCAAACTCACAGTTTTTACTCTTGAATTCTTATCATCTTTTCAGTAGATCATATATAAAAAAAAGAAAAAAAAAAGAAAAAAAAAAGAGAAAAGTTGTACAATTATAAGAGAAATTGGTTTGCAACTTGAGAACTTTTAAAAATTTGAGAGATCCAGAAAATTAAACATCTAAGAAAGTATTAAAGATATTCTATATTAATTAGCAACAATTGTCATTTATTGCATTGAAATGAAATGAGATGGTCACTGCCTTTGCCTAGTAATGAGAAACAAAACCTAAAAGAAGTGTGAAATCAATTACTTCTATGATTGTTGTGTTAAGCGTTATGCAATCAGAGACTGCTTTGCATTCATAACACATCCAGAATCTCCTATCTGAATAAGCTCAATTATTCTAGCTGTTTCTCTAAACCTTTATTTCTTCTGAAACTAAAATCTTTGATTGCAATAATAGTGCAATTTACTGCAAAATTCTTTTTCATCCTATGGTATAAATTGGCAGAATCAATATGTAATAATATTTTGAAGGTCATACATTTCAATTATAGTCAAACTTATGCATAGGTTACAAATTGCTTTAATCCAGGATGTGTGAGGCAAATGCATTGGCTCTGTAAAATTGTTTCAGATATTGTTTTATTCTTGTCACTTCTTTATTTCTTAATAAATATTTCCAAGAGCAATGAAACTGTTTTATCTGAGACAGCCGGATAAAAACATGGAAACTTTGTCTAGTGAAAATATTGATTCATTCCCATAATGTGAATATAATAATGGGAAGGATAAGATCAAATAGTGACATCATACTGCCATGTAGATATTTCTATATATAAGTTAGAATTTTGTTGAATGAGAACTGTGTTATTTTGATCTAAAGATAATTTTGAATTTTGTTTCATACCATGCAGTTGATTTCTGAAAAGTTTGGAGTATATGCAATCCTAAGTTCTTTTGTATTTCAAGTGCCCAAATAGGACAATAGATAAGCACCCTTGTCCACTTACTTAAAAAAGAAACAAAACATGACCAAGACCTTTAAATGTTCATAAGTCATATTTACAGAATTAACCTTCTTGAATTATGATTATCAAAATATTAAATGTCATCCACTTTATTTCAGCATTGTAAATACAACAGCCTCTTAAGGACTCGTAATTGCTGGAGGCATATCAATTGGAGCCATTTTGGATTAAATGGGAAGGGAGTCTTGCACTCTTGGGCACTTCAACTTCACTGGATTTATTTATTTTCTTGAGGACTGGGAGAAATGCATGTCTGTGTTTGGTGAAGTCATAGTCTCAAGAATAGAGCTAATTAAAATAACAAAACAGATAGGGTTTTTATGATAGATATGCTGTTTTGCTGAAACTGAGGCAGTTTCACAGAAATATATTGAGCTGAATAAAAATTTTAATAGGTGGAGTGTCTGAAGTCCAGGATAAAAAGTTAGGAAGAAAAAAATGCATTCACACAGTAGCTAGTAATGCTCTAGTGCCCTCAGATAGACTTGGGGAAATATGGTCAGGTTCCTGTTTCACTTCATTTGGTTCATCTCTCAGTCCTTTTGCAGGAACTCTTCGCTCTGCATATTAGCAGGGGCAGAGACAGACTGATTTCAAAACAACGGTAGGACTCTCATCTGGGATGTGGCCTCAGGGATGCTAGGCTGAGCTCACTGCTGCCTGAGCCACTTCTGTGCTGAGTCAGCATAAAATTAGCTGACCAAGAAAAAGTTTTCTGCAAATTGTTCGCTCTTTATGAGATAAGTTTTCCACTGACTTACCATATTCAAACAGTCTGACTGACACTGGTATGAGTGCACCGGCCCTGGTTTCACCCACACCTATTTGAGTGTCAGTGGATCAACCATGATAGTCTTCTGTCTCAGATTAAGATAAATTTTCTTAATATTTTCTTAAATATGTTTAATTTGTTTTAGTCTATGTTAAAGCCATTTCTTCTCTCCACCCTGTCTTAGGGAGATAGAGCAAGTTCTTTTGTAGACTTCTTATGCATTAAACCAATTTGATGCAGTTTCTATTCTACTTACTTGTTATTTTGGAATAACAATGTGTAAGATTAATTTTAGCATTTTCGGGCACATGTGAATCATGAAAAATGGAGTGCATAAGGTTTTAAATGTATTCCTCAATATGAACAATAATATTTATTAAGTTGACTACTATAAATCAAGTTGTCATTCTTTACTGGCTTGCAATGCTACACTTATATCTCATTAAACCACAAGCTTATTTCACAAGTTGGTGTTAATGCATTTTGTGAGTGGCTTAGAAAAACATCATGTCAACTGTTCTGTACAGGGAAGCTGAGGAGCTGGAAAGGACTGTGTGTTAAGCCTTATTCCTGCTTACCTGACTTTAACTTTCAAAATTTCTTTCATACTTCCTTATACGTGTCACATGAATAACATGCATAGTGCTAATAGAATGACCACGATTCTTCCAGCATTCTGGTTGTCTTACAAGCATCATTTTTCCCTTTTGACTAGCAAATCTTTGCATTTGAATATGAATATGAAATTGGACTGCTTTGATAAAAGGTCTTTTAGAGCAACAGTTTGTAAAATTATAGGTAGTAACTGGAGAGCAGTGGCATTTGCAAGTACATGAACATGGGTGCTACAGCAAGGCCAAAAGAAAAAAATGCCTGGCTGAATCTCTGACCACACACCCTGCCCACTAACTCTTCTGTGACTTCTGTCATAGAGCAAATCCAAAGTGGCTCATCTTCAGTCCTGGCAGGGATTTGATTGAGATAGAACATGAATATGTATCTGTTATGGAATTCTGTAATGGTTTTTCTTTTTCCCCCCTCTCAACTCCCAGGTAGTCTCAAAATAAATTAGGAAGCAATACAACTGGGAGAGTTGCTTTGTAAAATCAATCAGCACCAAAATGGTGATGAATTTTACACATGTTTAAGTCCCCTGTTTTCTTGAGTGGTCTGAACACGGACACTTGGATGTTACTGATGTCTCTGTTCCAGAGCTATTACAATGATGGCAGAGTAGGCTATGTTGCTTTCTATTTCAGGAATGCCTGTTGTTTTCCAAGCCTTTGTACCTGCTAATGCATACAGAAGAAAGAACATACCTTGCTTTTTCAAAACAGCAGATGCTGTCTGTAACTGAAAATGTGCTTCTCAGACAGAGAGATCCCTTTGATAGACAGCGATACATGGTAATACAGTTGGATACAGAACATATTTTGTAGATGAGTATGGAAAGTGGTTTTGATCTGAAAATCTGAAAGGAAAATATGCATTACCAATAAGTAATTCTTTGATTAGAACTCTTTGTGAAGTATTATGTACTTAAAAAAACATAGAGAGATTCCTCCAAATTTTCCATTTTTTTTATATGTGGCTTTATATTCCTCTTCTGTTCTGAAATGGTGTACAACCATATGAAAATTGATTTATTTGTCATCAAGTATCCAGAGTAAATTACTATATTTACATATTTTACAAATTATTTATCTTCATGAGTGAATCTATTGCTTGATATCCATTTGGTTCACTTTTTACATGCTTTTGAAGAATTGTTGCACGTTATTCTGGTGTTTAGGTTTTGTGTTACCGTGTGCAAGTAATACAAAAATAGAATTCTGTGCCTCAATTTCCACACAGAATTTACATGTTCACTTTTATTTGTTTGAGCACCCTTACCAAATAAAGTGGACTTTTCAGAATGTAAACTAGAATGCATATTTAGGTATTGTTAAATAGTGATTTCACACTCAAAAATTTTATCTGTCAAATGGGTTTCATCTTAGCTACAGAGTGCTCACTGGAACAATTTTTCTGACTGCATATGAAGTCCGGCTGAGTCTGAGAAACAATAGATGGTCCAGTTGACTCATGGCTTGAGGGGCATAGAGAAGGCAAACCTCACTGACAGCTCTTTATAATCTGCGCTGTAAGAATATTTTTGTCTATTTCAAAAAGATTCCTTCACAGAGATCAAACATTGCTCACAGATATTCCAGGATCTAAGGAGGAGGCAAAGCTCAATAAATCATTTGCTTGTGTACTCAGTGGAAAATCAGGCACAAAGCTATGTTCCCTTCATTCCATTTTCCTTTTTAATGTTAAAATACTTGCCAATTTAGGAACCTTTAGAAGCTTGCTGAATTTTAATTTTACTTCTCAGAGAGTTCTTGGTCTTGACCTTTAATTTAAAACAAGCTTTATATTCACTTTAAACTTCCATGAAGTTTTCTTTTCCCTTTAAGAGTTTGGTTTAGCTGCTGAGTAACTCAGTTGATTTTTTAAAAAGTCATATTTTCTTGGATTTTACCCACAAAACCTTGAGGTCAGAACATTTTCATTCATAAAGGCTACTTAATATGCCAAAATAAAACACATATAAGAGTAATTTGAATGCCAACATTAACAATAGCCATGTAAAGTTGTTGAATTTGGACTGTTTAAAGTCAGAACAAACCACAATTGCTCACGACTTAATGATTCATTGTGCTTTCTTCTGAGATCTTAGGAGACTGATATTGAACATCACAAGCATTTTCTTCAGGATTACAAGTGTTCAAACACTTTTTTGAATCTACAAGATTTTAAAGTCTTTGTGAGAGCAGTTTTCATTTCATTGCTATCTAGTGAATTGTAGCGTATGTGCTTTCTTAATGATCTGGCAACAGTCATTACTGTGGCAACCACTATAAATCATGACCAAATGAGAATTTTGCAGTCTCAGGCAAAACAAAGTTGGAGTCAAGCACACTTGGAAAATCCAAATGGTTATGCCTGTCATTTATGTCACGTGACCTGCACACATAAATGGTGGTAATGTATCAAGACAAAGGTCTACCTCACAACTGAAGCCAACAGCAGAAGTTTAGGAAAGAGTACAAGAAAATCAAGCATGTAGTATAATTTCCACATACCAGTTAATACTCTAAATTAACTTTATGTTACTACAGAATATTTTTTTTTTCCTCCTGTAATTTAAGTGAATTTCAACATTGGAGAATATCTTTAAATGTGAAATCTGTTAATTATTTTAATTCTGAAATAGTTTCCAGTTAATACTAGACTTTTTACATTCATATCCAGGTTACAATACTTCACAACAAATAAATTATTTCCTCTCTAGGTGAAATTTGAGCAGATACATATAAGTCATTTCCAGTTCTAACAGCCAAGAGGCTTCTGTGCATTATCCATATTTAATCAAGCATGAACAATTCCCACTGAAGTCAAAGGGATTTTACCTATGGTGTCTTTAGCTATGTTGGGACTTTTATGATGTCTGTGATCTAAAAATATCCTTTTCCTCTGTACAATTTACAAGGTGTTCTGAAAGGTTAAGGATAGCCAGATTGTCAATTGGCAGTCATCAGTGTCATTTGCCACCATTTTGTAGGTGGGAAAATTGAGGCACAGAGAGGTTAAGACAACTGATGCTGATGTGGTGAGAGTGATAATCAAGAGATGAAATTACTGTTCCTCTAAATGAGAACATCTACTGAATTCAGTTGACCTAGCAATGTCACTACAGACTTTGACTTTGAACCTAATTTTTTACACTTCTGTAGCCTATCCATATAGTGAGGAAAGAAGAATCCATTTAATTTCCTGAATTACAAAAGCAACATAACTCTTAATCCTCCACAAGAAGCACATAGTTCCTTTTTGCCATTATGCAGCAAAACTTCCAAAAAAACAATGCTACAGATTCATGGCTTTAAGGGATGCAAGAACAATAACAACATTACACCTGATGGAAGCCCATTTAGCATAGTGAAATAATCCAACTTTTTTAAAAATCATAAAATGCATCATATACCCAGGGAAGACAAATGTCCAATATTGACAGTATTGAAACAAATGATGCATTTTCCTCTAAAACAAATGAATGTAAGAACATGGTCTAATGGTCACAGTATAAAAGTGGGAGTGAAAAGACCCTGGAACTGAAGACTTTTGAGTTTCTCATATTGTTTAATGTTTGTCTGTAAAAGACAATATAACACCATATTTTGGCATGATTTTTTCCTGTATATAGATACACATTTCTTCTCAGATGAGACTTACATATGTGTTTCGTACAGGCAAAAACTATCCTTCTCCAAGCCTGAATTCTTTTATGCTTCAGCAGTTTATTTGACTGTAGCTATCATTTACACTGATGTATATTAGATAGCAAAAATATCCATTACTGGATGGGGTAGCTGTTTTGGTCCCTCTCACCATTTTCAGCTGAAAGAAAATGCATTGTGTAAAACAGTAATGAAAGTTTTCTGGCCTTTCTTTCCTGTGTTTCACACTAGAAGCCTAAGGCACACTGAAAGATGATGAACAACCTCTTTTTCTTGCCCAAAGGCATGTCATCAATATTGTCAGCTTTCCTCATTGCTGATGTCTATTTCCTTGATCAGTGATTTTCCCTTTCTCAGACCTTTTTGAGGTAAATGTAATGACAGCATCCGTAGGTTATATTTGTAAATAGAGTTCTGCTTTTTTGAATGATGGCTATGGACCATCTTGCTGGTATATATATGAACACTTAGACCTAGACCACAAATGTACTTAGGTAATTGATTGCAGTTAAAAGTTCAATGAGAATTTGATGCCAAAATGGTCTTGTGGCACATGGCTTTACCCTATTTGTTTTGTGTCTGTGTACAGAACAGACATTTGGTATACAGACCTACCTCTGCCTCAACTGAGGGACACATGAAATGTTGTCCAAGGTATTTCTCCACACTCTGAGAAGCTGTGTCAGGACTAAAATACTGTAGAATACTCCACTTTTGTCTTTAATGGAAGCATTCATCCAAAACTACCAAAAAAACTTGTTGCAAACAAGAATGATTTGAATTTTATGGTAGAGTTGAGCTAGTATTATTAAACCTGATGTATTATTACTGATGAAAAACCTCAGGCAAAGAACATATTAATTTTTCCTGTTCCTTTAGTTTGAGAAGTAGATCCATAAATAATACATAAATCTGTGGCTACTGTTCCTGTCCTCAAGCCATTTCTTATTTTTTGCAAATGTATGATTTCTTTAAAGGTTAGTAGGACAACATCACAAAAGAACCAGTATAACCTTAGGAAATATAATTGAAACGATTTCTAAATCATTGTGACCTTGTGACTGCAGTTTTTGCTGATAGCAGTTACTCTATTTTTTCTGAAGATCATGAGTGAAATATCATTCTCGTGCTGTAAAAGAAACCTCAGTTATTTGTACCAATATGTGGAGAAGCAAGGCACAAACCAGTTTTTTTAATGCTTCCTAGCACCACTCAGAGAAATTCTGAATGGTCTTTGGCAGTAGGACATCCATATTGCTTTGCAGTTGCTGTGTAATTGGGCACTTGGCTCTCCCTGATGGACTGCAAATACCTAAATTAATATTCTTTTTCTGACAATGGGGTTAATATGCAAGATATATATTGAGACTCATCGTGTAAGTTGTCGTGCAAGTCTCTTCAGTTTTCATTATTGAACTTCCCCTCTTCCCAATCAAAACTACAATTAATTGCTGACCACTAAGGTAAAAGGTTTAGTAATCCCTGAAGCTGAGTAATTCCAGGAACGTGGGTACTTCTTTGTCACTGAGTAAGAAAGATTTTGAAGGTATTCTTAGAGTTGATGCCCCTCTGTCATCTGGAAGAGGCTTTTGTGCTGTACACCATTTTTACCCAAAGCCCAATTTTGAATTTAATTCTCTCAGTCAGAGCCTTACTACAGTCATTTTCTGATTTTCTAGTTGGATACAGCAAAAATTGTATTTTATCTTGGATGAAATTTTCACTGAGTTTTCATGATTCTGACTTGACACCATTTTCCATTTAAATACTAGTCAGAGCCTGATATAGGATAAAATAGCTGGTCATTTCTGAAACTTTAGTTTATGGAACTGAATTTCTAATAGAAATACAAAAGATTGTTTTGCTGTTCAGATTGATCACTCTTTTGGTAATTAGTGTAGTGGGTATGTGGATGCTATTAGAGGGGCAGTAAAATGACAGATGTTCATGACTACAAAATTAATGCCTTGACTAATCAAACATCAAAGCACAGAAGCCATTTTTTTAAACCAATGCATATAGAGTCAGTACTGCTGGCTATCTGAAAACTGCTCTTGCAAAATCAAAGTGATTCATTGGTAGTTAATATGTGCTAGAACTTGGCGTAATAACCCCAGGTATGCACCTAGGAGGAGTTTGTTCTGTGACCATCATTGGTGTAAGAGCGAAGAATATTTTCCTTATATGACTATAATGAAGTGCCTCTCTTTCCTTCTTTCCTCTTTTTTTTTTTTTTTTAATTTTAATTTTTTGATTTATTTTATTAACCTATGGGGGATGTAACTTGCTATGGTATTTTTTCCTGATGTACATTGGAATAAATTTTTTTCCAACTAAACTCTGATTTACAAACTATAGTCAATTTAAGAGAGTAGCTGGTAAGCATAGAGTTTCATATATAAGACATTGAAGATCATATTTTATTTTGTTCAGTATTAATATTTAGGAAGTAATAAAACTCCCAAAAACCACAACCACAAACTAGTATAAAATTAATACAATAGTTCTATTGTGATGTGGCAAAACTTAAAAAAAAAGAAAAATTTTTTTGTTGTAATGATATTGTATCTATCTTCACCTGGAATTTTGTCTAAGATTTGCAGGAATTGTTTCTTTACATGAATTACCAGTATGTTTATAGCTAATACTGATTAGAGTTTGTTCAGAAAAACAATGAAGAAAACATTTTCAAACTGCTAGGCACTAATCAACTCATTCTGACCTATACATTTAGGAAAGGAGAGATCACATATAATTTTTCACAGAGAAATTAAGAATCATACATAATATATGCAATTTGCCCTTTGCAAGTGTTTGGCACAGGAGGTGAACATTACCTGAGAAGGAAGCTTCTATAACAACAATAATTCCTTCAGTTCATTTTCAAAACCAATATGGTTTTCATGTTTGATGAAAAAGAATTTATTTATTGCTTGGGTTATTTATTCACATCTGGTTATTTATGGAATTATTTATTTGAATGCAGATTTTAGAATTCAAACAAATGCTCACTGTCCATCACAGAGTCATTTTAGAGGGATTTATCAGTATCACAAGTAATTATGAATTTAATTTTTTCTTCCAAACTAGTGCTTTTGAATGAGACACATTCTTGGCAATCAGCTTAATACCTAATCAAAGTGAGTTGTCAGAGAGTAATTGCTAGGAGCTTTCTGAAAATCAGGCCTTTTAAAATTGAGTGTTAAGATCATTAGAAGCTTTTTAAAACCATGTCCTCCTTTTTCCTTCAGTGGCTTTGACTGAAGTTAAATACAGGAGAGTCATTATGGCAGCTACCTCTCAGGTAAGCAGTGATGATTTGTGAGGAAATTAGTGCGAGCAAGTTAAGTAAATAGGGATTTGAAGGAGAAAGGACATTCTTGATATATGGAAAGGGATAAGCTGCAGTCGGGGTAAAGGATGGCAATAAATTCCCACAGGGAAGTAAAGGACTTACTGATTAGGATGCAAATAAGTGTAAGGGAACCTCTTAAATCTGATTTAAATGCCAAGAACACTTTCCAGGAGATGGTCAGTTATCGCAACAAGGCCATATAAATGAGATACAATCTAGGAAAAAAAATAAATCGAGCTGTCAAAAGTATCAGCATGCTAAGGTCTTTTATATACAACACAAATGGCATACCAGAGCAGAACCAATACAGAAAAGAATGGTACAGTCGTCATCATAGCATCAGTGATTTGGCAGGGACTTAATATGGAGTATTTGATGGCATGTGGGGTGCTGAGAAGAAGAGTTTCTCATTGTTTCCTCATTTTCAGATACTTTTTCTGTATCCTTTGTTATGTCTCCTTCCTTTTCTATTCCATGTGCCTGAGAACAGTAGGAGCGGCTTTGTAAATTGTTACATAGAGCTAAAATGGATATCTATAAAAATTAAAATTGTGTAGATAGATACCTATAGAATTGAAATTCTGTAAATTGCTATGAAAAGCAGGTTAATTAATCTATCAAAATGATGAAAATACAATTAAATAAGGTAAGGAGATCTGATTGTGTGAGGTGACTAACATAACAATTATCTGCTTGTATTCTTTATCTTGTTGCATTAATATGACATCATAAAGAGGACTAATTTTGGAACACATTTCTTAGTGCTTTAATTTTACTGCAGATGAACACATTTGTACTTCTGTGTGTAAAACAATATAATGTGAGGTACCAAAATGGTCTGTGACTCTATATTTTTGGATTTTAGATATGTTAGGAGCTACTTTTTTCAGAAGAGCATTCCCATCCTTCTGTGTAACTTCTAGAACTCTCCTCATATTGAGTCTAAAGGAAATTTTGCCCTTTGTATTTTAAAGGGTTGTGTTTGAATTCTATTTTAAGTATGTTCATTCAATCAAACACCTGGGCAGTATAGAGGCACTTACTTAGCTATTATTCATCTTGCTGGGGATTTGGTACCCAAATGCCTCTGGATTTGCTTTAAGTCTTGTTTAAAGCTCCTTGTAATCAATAGTTGATTGCTATAGATTGCCATGGGAAAATGCGTTGGGTTACATTTTGAGCTGTAGGCGAGGAGCTAGTCTGTCTGACACAGTGACCACAGTCAACACTGGCCCCTCAAATCATTGCCGGAAAAGAGTGGCTGTGGCCTCAAGAAGACAGTGAATACACCAAACAGATCCACAGCAGTGGAGTAACATGTCAGGTCCAAGTGTCTCACCTAGTGTTTCTGCTCTGGGACTCAAAACTGGCAGGTAGAAATACTGGGTAACAGGAAAGAAAAATCAGGCTCAAATAAAAAACATCTCTTGTCTCTGCAGAGATACCGGTGAAGCTACGTTAATGGAGGATTCTTTGCCTTTAAGAACAGACTGAAAGCAACCAACTTACTTTGTTTAGATGTCAAGCTGCACATATATATTTCCTTGGTTTGGAAAATTAAATTGAACCAGTGGAATAATGTAATACATTTTGTTTATTTAGATTACTAATACATTAAGTTATAGAAGTTAATTAGATGGCATCCTTTGGAATGTAGGCATTAATTAAACACTCACTAAGTGCAAGAAGGAATCAGGGTTAAATTCAAAATCATGATGTTCAGTGAACGCTTATTGATGCTACAAGGTGTCCAAAGAACTATAATCCATCTGTTATTATATTTGGTTGAACTGTTGATTAATTAAACTATTGACAAATCAGAAAGGAAGGTTGCTCCATAGAGTATGATCAGAAGTAGATGAGACTGAAAATGTGGTTCAGGTGTCTAACATCTGTATTACAACTCCTGACAAGAAAACAAAATTGCCTGGCTCCGTAGAGACCTCAGCAGAGCCTGACATAGGTATTATTTCACTGTTACCTTTGAATTGAAAGCAGATAAATTCACCTCTGTAGTTACATGCGTTGTTTTAATTGCCTGTTGATGGACGACACTTTTTATTTCTGGATGCAGGAAAGTTCTGACTAAATGGATCTGCTTCCGTTCTGAAACTTACCCTGGCAGAGAAGGCTACTCTTTCAGCTTTATTCGGTGTTCTTTAACCAAGTGTTTCCTTTTCTTTGGCCAAGTGTAAGACAGGCCTAAAATTAAGGACTTCAATGCCACTTTGATGTCTTCTGTATTACGGACTGCCCACTGTTCAGAAGTAGGAAGGCTCTCCAAAGGGCAGGGATAGCACTAAGGCAATCCAATTCAGATGTACCTGTTGGAAGTGGGAAGAGGCAATGTCCAAGGCAGACTGAGATTCTTTTTGTGGAAAAATAAGGCATATTTGATTATACCCCATGTTTTGACCCTTTCTGTTTTCTAAGGAAACATCTTTTTTTTTATGTATGAGCTTGAATAGTTAGAATGCTGAAGCATACTTGAATGTCTCCTGTATTTCTCCAGTCTGATGAAGAGAAGTGTGAGGCACCCGGTATCTGCTTTTGTTTACAACTTGCATCTAAGAGTAAATGCTACATTTTCCTTTATGTACCAAGACATTGCTGGGCTTTGTTTAACCTATTATCTATCTGAACTACTGGTATATTTTGTTAGAGTTTATACTCAACTGGCTGCAAGAGTTTTAAAACAAGCGTAAAATAGAATTCTAGTTTTAATGAGCATTTAGTTCTTGTATCATTTCTGTGTGTAAAAAAAACACTTTGCACTTCTGAAATTTATTTTTGCACCAGTTTCTAATAACCCTGCTTGATTTGTAAGGCTATCAAAGATAACAGCATGAACTGGTCTTGAAGATAAGGTGTATGAAAAAACTTATCTATAGGCTACTTTGGTCGCTCTACTTCCTTCTCACCAGTATCACATTTTTGTACCTATTTCTCTCTATGCTTTTACCTTAAGTACCACCAATAACAATCTATCTACTGTTTCTTTCACTGGTACTGCTTGACATCAAAAGATACTCCTCTTCTTTTTTATTATTCAACTTATGTGTACCAAGAAAGAGCAGTGGTGTTCAGTGGTGTTGCCATAGCTTACTCTCACCCTTAGGCAGCATGGTAAGGCTTTAATTTCATCCTGCCTTGGACAAGGATTTTGTGGACATGAAAGTTCAACTTAAAATAAAACCTGACCTTATTATCATATTTACTGCTCCCACTGGATGTGTCCTTATTATCTTTTTGTTTTGAATTTCCGGAGAGGAAATCACTAGGCTTTCCTTAAGAGGATGATAAATCCAAGAAAGCTGTAGTCTGAAAACAGACTTTCAGAAGAGATGCACAATTCTCTGTTAGTACTTTTAGGATGTTTGAATAGAAAAATTTTTCAGCATTATGTCTCATATCTAAAAGCTAGTGATGTTATCACTAATCTTGAGAGCACAAACTGTTTACATTTGTCCTGAAGTGATAATTTTCCCATAATTGATTTGTTCCAAAGGTCTGAGTGAAACTGCAGATTTTGTGGTAGGCCTCTCCAAATCTTATGTGCTGATTTTCACATACTCCATCTACATCAACAGTTCTCTGAGAACTTTTTTTGTAGTGGATTAAGTGGTCACAGGAGCTGCCATGAGGCGAGATCCAGCCCTAAACAGAGTCAGAAGAAAAGAGAAGCATAGCCTAGAGAAAAACCTCCAGAACATTTCTGAATTGGAAGACAGATGGAATTTCTTTACTTTGGGGTTTTCATATTAATGGGAATCTCATTGTATATGATCTACAGGAAGCAGGTTTGCTCAAATCTTATGTAGTCATTGTGTGATTTTACATCAATCTATTTTGCATTTCCAGCAAGTATTTTTTTTTTTCTCTGAAAATGACCAATTCCATAAAAAAGTTGTAATGTTAAGTGAAATGTGGAAACCAAAGTGGCTCAACTCCAGCAAGAGATTTAACCATTTCATGAATTAACTTTGTTAACACAGACTGAGTAAAAGCTGTTTTCTCTTCAGCAAGGATCAAAGAGCTCTGGTAACACTAGTGAGAAAAAATAACAACTTCTTCCACGGGTTATGAGAAACTAAATAGCCAAAAGCTGCCCTTGAACCAAAAAGTCAATTCTATGTGTAACTGAAAAAATAGTGCGTTATTTTTCACCAGGATATTTTTATTACAGGTAGCATTATCACAGCAGCCTCTGCTCATTTCCACTGCTTGCCAAATATCTCACTGAGGTATTGTGTCCTTCAGGGTGACAACAGAACAACCCTATTAGACACTGAAGGTGATGTAAATGTTCTTAGAATGCTTATGAAGGAATTTTCTTCTTTCTGCAGACTTTTAAAACTGTTTAGAACAAAAGGTTAATTGTGAGATAAGCTCCTTTCTTCCTGTTTTGACTTTGCAGCTCTTGTAAAAATAGATGTTGGGAAATAATTGTGATGATCTTTAGACCTCAATTTTAAAGATTTCATTAAACTTTAGACAATGCAATTCCTTCTAAGCTTCTTCTTAACATGCATTTATCAAACAGGTATTTATCAGCTGGTAGAGCAATACATCTGATAGAAGGTGGCTAGTACTGAGTGTTACTTCTCTGACACTTTAAAGATATAATTCATCCAATTAATAGCTTTCTTGAAAACCGTGTGGGTAAAATAACCCTCTGAATAATTAATATTCAGATATAAATTATTGAATAAAGGTTAAAAAGTGTGTATCATAAAAGGCTATCTTCAAGTGAGTTAAAATGTTCTTACAGAATAATCTTTCCAAAATATGGTACATAACTGGCAGCAATCCAAAATAAAAATAATTTGCAGAAAAAAGGATTATAGCACTTTTTCCTTTGTTTCACTAGAATCTCATTGGTTGAATTTGATTAATCACATTATCTTGATTGCCCATTCTGGGTATATGCTTTTAATAAAGAATCAAGGAAAACTAGAGAAATAGACAGTTTTAAAGAAAACAACAAAATCGTTAATTATGAGGACTAGAACAGTTAAGTTAAAAGAAGGCTGAGAGCAGATCTAATAACAGGCTTTGCAGATTGGAACGCTGTGGAAAGGAATGGCGATTCTGCCTTCTCCATGTTTTCTAAGCATACAAGAGAATGAAATTGGTCTAATTCACACTGGGTTTTTTTTTGTTCTTTCTGTATTCTTTGAAAGAGGCCTGTTTGGTAATCTATACATTTCCTTTCCAGTGCAGACATGTGTCTTCCATTTCTTATAGCTTTTTTTTTTCTCAGGAAGCAATTACTTCTCCAGTGTCTGAATTTATTATATATATAGATGTAAAATACAGAATAAAATATTTGTATATAAATATGGAAATAACTTTTAATATAAAATAAATAATTTGCACAATTCTGAAATTTTAAGATGCAAAAATTAATAGAACTGATATTATTTCTTTCATAAAAATATTTATTCACAAAAAGATAAATTGTCAAATTATATACAGAAATTGATTGATTCTATTGCTGTTCAATGAAACGAACATTTTTTAATAGAAATGTCTAATCTCAGTATGGAAGGAAAAGCAAGATGTAATAAATGTGTTTGCTACTTTGTTTATTTGCTATGACAAAGAAAATTAGGTGTCCATAAAACTAATGTATTTTCTTTCTGGTTTAAGTTAACATTCAAATGACATGTCTCAAGAAAAATACACTTAGTACATCAGTATAATAATTGCATTGATCAGACTGTCCTGCTAGACAATAGATTTGTCTTGTGCTGCTGCCTCTTAGTACTTTTATAATTTTCTACCCTTTCTATAAGCAAACAATGTTAACTTAAAGTTTAAAATATACTTAAAATACTCAACTGTCAAGGAATTTGAAACACTGGGAATCATCACTAGCCTCTGCAGCAATGAGATCTTCAGTAATGTAAGAAACTCTAAAAATAAAAAGTCACTTTTGGAGGGCAGAAGGCAGACTCAATAGTGTTTTGCTGCAGTATCTCTACATGTAGTACCTAGTTTGGTGCTGCTGATCATCACTATTTTTAACAAGGACCAACCAGCAGAAAAGTATAAGAACATCTCTTAGTTCATCAGTGGAAAAAAGCCATTGTACACATGCTTCAACATTGTTTGGTAGAGCATTTCTTCATGCTCATAGAATACTTCAGACAAAAAGCACTCAACACAGTTCTGCCTGACAATAAACAGGAGTACAGTTAGCACTGTAACCATGGCAAAAATCTCTCAGTGTGGATATAATATATGTGCTGTCTGATTTCCAGCACATAAAGCATTACAATTTCTTCAGGTAAAAAGACTTAGTCACATGTGGCATTCTGTGAAGCTCATCTGTCACTGCATTTAAAATAATATACATGGAGCATAATATATTAAGCTTTATCTTTTTTTGCATGTGGCCTTTGTTCCTCAGAATATTGGTATTAAATCTGTTTTTCCCTTCTGTTTATATGTGATACTCAACTATTCAATTCTTCTGAATGCTTGTTTATAAACAAAGCCAAAAAATAATTGATATTGAAATGCAAATACAATATAAGCAACCTGCCTCCATTGCATTAAGATGCATAGAAAATAACCATATTATACCATTCTGAGCTCTGAATGTGCACCCAAAATAAATACAATCATTCACTAAATACTTTTTTCATCTCATAATGAGCCATTAGTGAGCTGTCTTCATATGCCATATAACAGCTGAAAGCAAACAGCAAGAACAAGCAAAGAGTAAACACGCCACACTTGGAATTAGACAGGAGGCAGAGTTTTGGCTGTCTTCACACTTACTCTGTATTCACTGGCTTCTAGGGAGCAATTCTTATCAACCTAGGGGAGAAGAAAATCAGACTAAAATACAGTTTCAGACAGTATTATAGTGGAATATACAATATAAATAGAATAGGACATGCTGCAAATGCTGTTACATGAAACTCCTAACAGTAAAGGAAATATGTGATGCCTAAGCGATTAGAGCCTGTTGAAGTTTTTTAAAGAGGTCAGTTTTTCAGCGGAAAATGCTTATTCAATAGAACTGAAGCTTTCTGTTAGCTCTGACAGGTCAAGTCTGCTGGAATAATTCCTTCCAGCCAGCCATTTCTGGGCCACTCATTCCCTTGGACCCCACTCATGATTGTGGCTCTGGAATGCTTGACTGACAAGCATCACTGCCAGGTTGACTGTGGACTATCCTTGCCATGCCAGAAATATTAACAAATCTCTATTTGCATTCTTCCAACTTTGGTTTTGTTTGTTGTTTTGTTTTTGTTTGTTTGTTTGTTTGTTTGTTTTTAATTCTCTTCTCTGGAAAATTTCTTACTGCTGAAATTTGGTTCTGATACTCAACAAAAAGCAGCTTCACTCCTTCCCCCTCCTCTTGTCACTACAGTTTTGAAAATGAGACATTTCTGCAGGATGGAAATTTTGGCTTAGCATCTGTGCTTTCACAAAATTACCATGAATTTTGACAGAGCAGAGTAATCAGCATGCTACCACTGGAGCTGTAGATTGAACATTAGATTGGCAGAGTAATTCTAAGGAGAAGTGGATTGAGGTCTAGCCTAGGCTGGGAATTGGCGCTACAAATCAGTGATGGTGCATTGGCAGAGCTGTGTACTGTGAGCATGATCTGGCTCCTTGTCCTTCTAAACAAATAAAACCTCAGTAAGCTTTCCCTGAGTGATTCAATCTAGTAGGTATACGTACTCAGAGCCTAACATAGAAATGAATGTGTTTTCTGTCTAATTTGTGATGCTTGATGGTGATTTATGTCTCACATTGGAATCCTTATGGATTGCAATAGGAAACAGAGGCCACAATACAGAGTTATTCAGAATGCATTAGGTTTTGATCAGATGATTTAAGCTATTAGCAGTTTGCTTTAAATCACCAACACTGGACTATTTATTCTTTTTGTGGGTTTAGAAGTAATGCAATATCCAGACTTTAAACTTGTTTGGTAGTCCCTAAGCATTATTATAATAGACTGTTCCCTGACTGAGCTAGTACAGAACTTGCCACAAATATTATCTCAGATAAACACAGAATTTCTTTCTGTCATTCACTTATTGATATAATTTTTTATCTTCAGCCTTTTCTTGCTACATTTGAAACAAGCTGGGAATCAATTAAGCCTTGAATTGCTTGGTTGTTTATTTGGAGGAAAGAAACACTTGCATTTATGTAAATCAAACTATAAAAAGATCAAGAAGCTTCACAAGTGAAGTGAAGTGTTGAGATGATCTCTAAAAATATCAAGTAAACAGCATGTTAGAGTGTAGCTTTGCAGACACTCAACCTTTTCTTTTCAGGCTATCAAACAAGTCAACTCAGCATCCAGGGAGTTAATGATAAATGAAACTGGCTCTCTGGGGAAGTAGAATAAATGCTAACATAGTGTGTGCTTTAGTTCAGATTCTGGGAAGTCCTGCCTGCCTGCCTTTGGGTGTGGAAAAGGGATTATACTGATACTTTCCATTTGTATCTTTTTTCTTTTCTGCAATTTCATCTGCATAAAAAGCAAAAGAATTTGTCAAGGAGTTCTGGAGTTCGGGAGGCTCAATGAATAGTGGGTTGTGGGCACTTGGGCTGCATCAGACTACAATAATCTCAACACATTCAGAATACTTTTAGCTTATCACGTGTGCTCTGGCATGTTTGCCATAACTACATAAAAATTTTCCTGCATTAAAAATGATATGTGTTAAGTTGAATAAAATCTTTGTTGGGACACTTCTGGATCCAGAATTGGATTTCTGGTCAAAATTGAAGCATTTATCTTAATTACATGCCAGAATGGTGAAAGCATGAGGGATGAGATCCCTCAAATCCCAATGCTGACAGATTTGGTCAGTCTTTTTTCATTTGCTCCTTTTGAGACTAATGTATTCAGTGTAAATACATTACTCTTGACCTGATTTTCTCTTGACTCAAAGAAATGCATTAAACCAAATCAGAATATGGACTTGCAGTGTAAACCTTCCAAAGACCGGTTAAAGGAATTGTCCGGAATTTGAATAATTTTTGCAAAAAAGGGAGGGAGGGGACATTTTACAAAAACTTTGTTGAGTTTATTGAGCTCGTATGATCAAATATGGACATGTCATTGCAATGTTCAAAGCTCAGTTGAAAGAAAGCTGATTTTCCACATATGAAACTTAAAGTATATAAATCTATATACTTATATGGGTTTGAAAATGAAGTGAAACACTTCCTAGAAGTTTTGAGTTTAGAGAAGCTTCAAAACCTAATGATACCAATGCATAAATGTGTGCTTAAACTAGATAATAGGCACTGACAATTCAGAGAAGCTAAGTAGTGATCCACATGATTAATCATGCAAGTATTCACTTGTAATTCTGCAGCTGATCTAGGATGTAATAGCTCTTTTAACACTCCCATGATTTCAGAAGTGGACTCTTGTGTTTAATTGTATGGAGTCCTGAGCTGACTGTTCCTCATCTAATAAATGTTTTTTATTGATCTTGTGGGCTGATGATCTGCTTAACTTCGTGCACAATAGTGGGAAGGGAGAGGTATATTTTGAAAATTTTCATCTGCTAGCCAACTCCATTGCAGGGAGAGGGACTTGCCCTCTGTTTGCCAGCACGGCTATTCCTGCTGCATGTGCTACTGTGTGCTGCAGTAGGAAGGACGGTGTGGCAGATGTAGGAGCTCACACTTCAGACTGCAGCTCAATCATTTTTAAGAATCACGTGGAAGTTACAGACACATCATCTTAGTCAATTCTGTGAACCACACAGGAACAATATTGTTAAGTGCAGCAAAGTTATGTTTTTCTGGTCAACAAAAAACCTAGCTAACAACAGAATTTCCCTGTTCTATATTTGCATCTTGCACTGGACATTTGCATCTCACCAAAAGAGGAAATTAAATTATTTTTACATCAGTGATTTCTGTGATCTTGCTTCTAATGAACCACTAGCTGATTAATTTTTCTTCTTAAAATGGCATTCTGTTTCTCAGATGGAACATTACCATCCCAATCTTTATCACTCCCACAAGTCACACAAAGCAAAGGATGTTAAAAAATATGTTTACTGTAACGGTTTAGGACAGAATATGCTTGCAGTACATGTAGAGATCCAGAGGACCAGACAATACCATATTAAAGAACACCCTGCAATGTTTTGTTAAAAAAAAATAAAAATAATAATAAAAAAATTGTTAACTTCTAAAATGCAAGAAGGAGAAACATTGGTATGAATACGGGAGTTGGAAACTCTGGGTTCATCTTTCCACTCTGCCAGTCTCTTTGTCCTTGACTTTCCCTATGGCAATGGATTCTGCTGAACCTCTGCTCCCCTTCTGCAAAACAGGGGCAGCAGTATTTATATTTCAAAGCGTTGTGCTAAAGACCTGGAGTGCTTATGGTAATAGGGTAACAGATACTGAACAAATTAAAATACAGGTTTTGCTGAAAGTTTAAATGGTATCAACTCCTGCATATTTACACATTACTGTTTGTCATTACTCTGCTACATTGGCATTCAAAAGGCAAATGCCCAGGTTGACAGACTATAAAATTTAATTTCCTTCCATACAACACTTTCTGGTTTGAAACATCTCCTGTTAATATGTGCACATCTGTATGCATATATATATATATATATATATAGGTATGTGGATATTCATACATTACTATTAGCTTCCAGACACATTGTTAAATTCTGATACTGCTGAGAAGTCTGAAACACTTTGTATTACAAAGGTCTTGCATTCATTGCCTACTGTACTATTGACTGAGTGAGGGACTGAAATAGGCACATTGGTTGTTCTCCAGGGAAAAACTAGGAGCCAGACCTTTGCTTATCGAAAACAAAGGATATGGCATGGAGAGCAGGAAGGGACTAGCAAGGTATGTGCTCTTACGTCCCAGCCTCTCACTCCTCTACAGTTACTTGAGCATGAGCTGTCTTGGGTGGAAGCTACAGATAGCTTCAGTTCACAGTGGTGTTTATGTATTTTTCTATAAAAGATCATAGTAACAGTGAAAATATTTGGAGAAATTTGAAATTTTGAGTGCATCAGTCTTGAACTTCTTAAAAAATTAGTATTAGATTTAATTTGTTATTAATTTTGTAAACTATAACCACAAGATAAAAATTCTGAAGTATTCTAGATTTCCTTAGGTGGTGATGTATATTTGTATGAACACACGAGGTCAGATTTCCAATTTCTGTCATAGCCTCACTGACATTTCTGGACCTATAGTTATTTAGCCCAGCTGAAGGCTTGGGACTGATGTAGTAGATTTCAGGTAAGGTAGCAGAGGTTTATTTAATTATCTCCTTTATATTATTGCCTTAATCAATGTTTAATGAAAGTTGCATATGCTCTAAAAATACTGTATTTCACCTCTTTTTAAGAAAAGCTGTGGATAATTTTATCTGAAAGTAAAAGATGGAGAACATGTCTTTGAAGAGAGTCATCAGAGCAGTTTGACCCCAAATAGAAATCTTTTAAATTGTTTCCACTTTTCTGATTAATAAGGAAATCAGAATTTTAAAAATTCCATTCATTCCCTAATCTCTTAAAATCGCCATAAAGTCTTATACCTCAAAACACTGGTAGAAACAAGTTCTGATGAATCACTACAAAAACGTTGTCCTTGAGAGTCTGATGCTGGCAGCAATTTCTGCCATTTTCTCAACATTCGCCACGTACTCACTTGTGCTAACTGTGCCAGCTCTGCCTGTGAAATAAGGCACAGAAAAGGCACTCAGGAATAGCAAGGATTTGGCAGCCTAACTGGCTAGTGGGCATTTTGACTTACTTCTGCTGTTACCTGATTGCTGCATGTGTAACTTGGGGAAAAAATCTCTGCTGCAAGAGGAGAGAGGCGGAAAGACACTGCGTATTAGGGCAGTGCCTCCATGTCTCAGCAGCTCCCGCGATGGCTCCCAGGCACACAAACCTCCTTTGCTCTGCTTGGGGGTTCACTTTTCCTCTAAACATTGACTGATGTCTCTGTACTGAAACTAGGGGTTGGTATGGGGCGAAGAACAACCCGTGCAACACTGACAATCACTTTAAAACTTAAGGGAATGAACTTTAACAGCAAATATTTTATCTTCTTGACAAGTAAACACTTCAGAATTCCTTTCAAAGGGTAATAAAAACAGAGTGGCTTAAAGAGAAAAGGAAAATAAAAAGGACATATTTTGTATTTCAGATGTTTACTGGCAGGTCCTGAGCTGGTGTAAATCAACTCTGCTCCATTCAAGTCAGCAGTGATTTATATCAGAAAGGATCTTTACCCTTTAACTTTAGTCTACCCATGGAAAGAATACTTTATATGTAAGTACTCAATTTCTAAAAAGGTAGAGATAATTTTAACCAAAAGTGTATTATGGAAACAAAAACTGAAATTAGAAATAAGATGAAAATCCATGTGTATATGTGTACCCATTAAGGGAAGAGAGGTAATACTGTGTGCATAGGCTCTGCTGTTTAGGGTGTATTCAGCTGTCCCAGAGGGAACTCAGGTTAATTAAAACTTTTTTTTCGTTAAAGACAAAAAATGTTAATTTCAAGTTTCATTAGAATCTGACAACAAAAATCAATGCCTACCTAATGGAAAAAAGAGATCAGTGGAAGGTTACTTTTCTGACACAGTTCTACCAGAGGCTAAAGACTTTCAATGAGGGGGTGAATTTACATGCTTGAAAGTGTGCTCTCATTGAACTGGTCGGCAGATTTAAGAAACGTGATTGAAGATAATTGTGCTGGAAATTATGGTTACTGCTTGGATGCTATTTTGCATGGACTGACCTGATGTAAGACACAGTACTAGTGGAATGTACAAACCTTGAGGCACTCTAAACAAGGAATTGAATTTCCCTTGGTAATTCAAGCTTGTGTAGCATATTTGGAGCAGGGTGGCATATTGTATCTGGGAAGACAGAGGCAATGACCACATGATTGCAAGTGTTCTCCTAAGGCTTAAGCTAACACAGTATATTCTGCTTTGCATTTAAGTGCAAAGGTGGACCAGGTCAATCTATTTCATGTGTGGAATGATAAGTTGTCTGTAATCTGTTATTTGAGCCTCTAGGACTAGAACATTTAACATGATTTTTAAGTGTAAATCATTAGCAGAACAGACATAATTACTAAACCAAGGATATATATACATCTGGTTTGGAAGATCTGGACGTGCAGGACTGCTGTGGTCTGTGTAGTTTCGAACATCTGTATGTATGATACCTGAGTCCTCAAACGTCTTTAATAGATCCCAGACTTTCATTAGAATTTGATCTTTTATTTATTGTTAGCACTGAGCAAAAAAGGCAACAGAAGAAAAAAAAAATCAAATTATTGTCTCTCATGAATTATTAGGAGGAATTGAATATAACTGTAACAACAGCTTCTTCATAGAGAAACAATATGAAATCTTGAATGCCAATGTGAGAGCTGACAATTTCTGTCACATCAAATAGCCGAAATACTGAATTCATTGTAACTTCAGACTACTTGAAGACTTTAATGAAGGGGGAAGGCAGCTAAGTTATTCAGAATTTGCAAATGTGCATATACTTGCCCAAGATCAGTGCTTGCTGTCCTTTTTATTCCAGATTTCCTCTGTTGTAGTTCATTGCTTGTCTACAAGACTAGATGTCTTTTGTGTAGACCAATATTTCTCATTTTACTCTCTCACAATGCAGTCCCCCAAGGTAATTGGGAAGTATCCCAATTAAGTTTTGTTAATTTGAAGAGAAAGGGCCATTATATACCTTGGTTGGGAAATGCTATACAGGGGTTGATTATTATAATGATGATTATTATTAAGCATTTCAGACTGTCTATCTGCTCTATTGACAACCTATTTGCAATCATTATTTTTATATGAATATTCATAAGGACAGTAGAGATATGAAGTATGATACTTGGCAACATTTATGCAATTAAATACACATTTAAATTCTGCTGGTAGTAGTGGAAATTAAAATCTTGAGACTGATTAGAAGAAGGTTAGGCTCTATTAATCCCCACCATCTATACATCTATCCCTGTAGCTATCTGTCCTCTTTAGATGTTTCAAAGGTGTTCATCTGTGCCCTTGAATTACAGAATAATTTCAACTCTTTTATAATAGTGTAAAATAGCACAACTTCTTTAAAAATGAATATGTATTAATAAATATTATTTACATAAATATCCACATTGATGTCTTAATCTCTCAAATATAGAAGACCCATTTTTCATGCAATCAAAAAACTTCATAGCTTTTCAGTGTGAAGAAAAGTATCCGATTTGAACAAAGGAAAAAGAGTAGGGAGAGATGAGGCCTATGCTTGTTTGATGGATAGAAATTTCATTTGAATGAGATCAATAATTATTCCAGTTTCTAAAAGAGCCAAAAGTTAGGTTTTTCTCAAGTTACCTTCTAGCTAATTGGAGCATTCCCCCTTTTCAGCCTTTGCTCAGGGCTTCAGTGAGTAGTGGTTGTTCCTGGTCTTTTAGTACATCATGAAAAAAGTAATCAGAAACTAACTTCAGTTTCATGGTTGTCTACTGTTATCATGAAAAAGAAATCAGCTACTTGCTCTGCTTCTGAATCTTTCTCACTTTGCATCTATTTCAGAGTATTTTGCAGTACAATTTTTTCCCAAATTAAATAGTGCATTTGTTGAATTTTTGTTTGTGTGTTACAGCCATTGTCAGGCAATAAAAAAGAAGGGCAGTGGTAAAAGCTGGTTAAAATGCTTTTGTCTCTTGTGTTTGAACAGATGATACTATTGCATTCAGCTGAAGTATCCTTCAGAATGCCTGTTCACCCTTTGCATAGCCCTGAGAGTCCATTTATTTCACACATCAATTACACACTTGACATTTTAACACTATGTCTCCGATTTTAATGGGTTTTAGGAGCTGCATTATGATTAAAGAGAAATGCTTCATTCACAAAAGGAGACTCCAATCACATTAAGAACAGAAACATAAATTGCAAAACGTTAAAATTAATGTAACTGGAACTCAATAAAAAGATAAAATACCTGTAGAATTTCCATCTCTTAAGATGTTTCTCCTGAGTATGTCCAGAAAGTACACTGCTGCTGTGATACTTAAATTTCTTTTTGGATTTGCACTATTAAGAATAGGGTTTCCCTCATGGTTACTACATGCCACAGCCTTCAGCATTGTTTCAAGGACAATTCAATGGGATTAGAATGGGTCTGAAATCACTACAAATGTTGTTCTGAGTTAAGGAAATTCCCAGGCGGTAATTTAATGTTTTCACCTTTCTTCTTTGTAAGTTCCATCATTTAGTTTGAATGTCAACTACGTGTAGCTAATGGTTGCAAGTACCTTTTTAGGTCTTGCCTCTAAGAAAGTTCTGTTGTCTGTTTATTTCTTTTAATAAAATATCTCTCACTAATAGCAATTAGTCCAAAGCAAAGATATTTTTTTGTATAACAAGAAATTTCTGACTGCTATTTAAATTGTCTCTGTCACAAATGACCTACAAGTCATTTTACAACAAATTTGCTCTTATTTTATTAGCAGCTGCCTTTCAAATACTTTTGTATTAATGGAACTTGATAACTGGACTTTCACCCTCTGATGAGTTTATTAATTTGGTGTTTAAACTTCACACAGGTTCCTGACTTTGTAGAAACTGGAGAAGAGAATGCTTGACAAAAGTAAACTATTTTAGTTGGTTGCTGTCTGAGAATAAGGAAAAGACAAATGCATGCAAAAAAGCTTCAGAGAAATAGGAGGTCAGATTTTACCCTACTTAGTCTCACTTCTTCAGGTGGTGCTTCAGCTACTTTATGAAGCTCTTGAGCTGAAAGATTTTTCAGCCCATATGAGCATCTGTATCAGGAATACTTAACTCTTGCTAAACAAGATTTAATTTTTCCTGGAAAAATGAGAGGTGAAAAGCAATATATCCAGTTTTCAGGCCAAGTCTGGCCACGTATTTTCTCTTTGTCATAAATAATAAAACAGAGTGTATGCAAATTTAATTTTAAGTGCAAGTGAGCAAAAATTCATCCCTTTGGGAATTCTATCTCTAAACTCCGTGGCATGAGCCTGTAAGTCTGATATATATGTATCAGTTACTCTGGGAAGAAGGGCATGAGTTTACATAGAATAATTCCATTTAACCTGTGTTCATGTGTCATCTCTTATTCAAGATATTTTCCATATTCTTCTCAAAGTGTCCATAGGCAATGAGAATCCATTACCATTTCAATCCAGGGAAATTATGACTAGATTTTTAAGAATGTCTTATGCCAGACTGGAATTCATAATGTTGTATTTAATTGAGTCTACATAATCATACCAATGTGGCACTTGGCCTACATTAGGGCTGTATACCTTGACCAGGTAGTCTACTGACAGTATCTGAGAACGTCACTGCAGATGAAATCATTTGGCAGAGGAAGGACACCAGAACTCAGATCTGCGAGTCTATTTCTTACTTCCCCATATGGACGTAAAGATGGTAGAGCAAAGCTCTAGTCTGAAATGTTATCATTAAGAAGCTGCTTAGAAAGCAGCTCCCCATCACGCACAATCAGTTCGTGCTCCCAACTCCAACTAGTGATCCCAGTGTTTTTGAAGGCAAAGTGTGTAGGGCTTGTTTTCTGATAATTTACATTAATCTGTTTGGCTGAGAGCTAACAGGGACTAGGAGTGCCCAGACAGTCAATTACCAGGTCTCAGATGAAAACAAGTTTGGTGATTATTTCAGATGTGTTGGCATCTCATTGCACACCGTATTAATTTATTTTACTACCCAGGGAGTTAGGACAGGAGACCCACATATAATGTCCATACATTACTGCCTATGAGTATCTCTAAAGCAAAGGATCAGAAAGGTATATGGGCTATCACTGTTACAGCTTCCAACCAAAAGAGAATTGTCTCAGAAGATGAGAACCATTTCTGATGTGAAATATCTTTTTTTTTTTTTTTTTCCCCGCTGGGGGAATGATTTCTGACTTATAAATGAAAGTGAGAAGTTTTATGGTGTTGCTGTTTAATGTACTTAAATTCTGATTTGACAGACTACACTATCCCTACAGGAGGTAAATTAAATCTTCATCACCGGTACGCACAGCCTCTGGGCTAGGCTATGTAGGACATACTGCATAAATTGTACCACTTGGCCCAAGGCACTACGAATCATATACACTTCTAGGTACAATTTCCTCCATATTTCCCCTAGCTCAAGTGTGCAAATACAAAGATAAGCAAAAGTTACTGGTTTAGGTAGTGTTGGTCTCAAGACTCAAATCGGCATGTGATTCACTTAGAAGTCACAAGGAGTTTTACAAATAAATTTTGGGTTCATTTCAATGGCTATTTAATTTCTGAGTACTTAAGGTATATTCAAATCACATTTTCAATACTTAGGAATGTATTAAAAATGAAAATTACAGTTCTCTGAAATTAATTTGCAGGAATGGGATCATCAATTAAAATAGCATACTAGATCTCATAGTTAAGAGCAACTGTTGGCTACAGGTGCCATACTGGAGGTGAAACAGGACACACGCTGCACCATCCAAACATCTACCCATCTCCTCCCATACTCCATCCACCTTTCTTAAAGGAAAAAAAAAAAAAAAAAGAATGGTGATAGGTGCACAACAATTGCTGTTTGTTGTATATCTGCAATGGGTTATTTGCATTTGACTTCTAAAGGATGTTTATATTCTCTTCCAAGTTGCAGTCTAAGCACATAGATTAAACTATATCTAGGACCATATATAAAAATATTGGGGAAGTCTTGGTGGCTATAAATTCATAGGGTCACATATTGATCTTTTCACGTTGTTATATACTGTCTTATTGAGTAAATGCCGGAGTGGGAAGTTAAGGGAGTAAACTATTATCTTTATTAGTAAGGATACCTGGATGTCAACTGGCAATTGGAACTGTGTTGTTAAACCTTCCCCCCACTTCCGTTTCTCCCCCGCCCCCCTGAGAAAGTGTGCTGAGTTGTAATAAAATACCATTTCTTTTTCAAAAAAGGGCAAAACCCCATCTCTTCCAGTAAAATGAAGTTACACTAATTAAAGTAACACAAATTATAAAAAAGAAACACCTTTTAATTGACAACTTATTTCTTTAATAAAAAATAAAAACTGTTCTAACTGTTTGGAGGCAAACCATGAGACCATTAATATGTTCAGATATTCATTCAGAGCAGAGTTTTTGTGCTAAATCTAGATAATTATTCTCCCTTGTGATACATCTAATTGATATTACATTTACAATAATAAACACCAAGTATACATTTGACTCATATTGCACTAATATTTAGAAACAGTAGCAAGGTGCTGTGTCTGGAGGTTTACAGACAGAAGTAAAAATACAGCACACAAGCAGAGGAAAGAAGAGAATAAAATATTCTTGGTGAAATTTACTTTCTTACAGTTTCAGCTCCAAAGACCTGATCAGTAGTCCCTGTGCTGCTGCTTCTGTGATGAGTTAAGCTGTTGTGTCCATGGCTGAGGAAGTAAGGCACAGACACTGTCCAGACTGTTACTTCTGTAGCTGGTAAATCACAATAATCTAGATGGTCAGTTCTTTCAGGGACCTTAGGTTATGCCCTCAGAGATGTCTGTACAACCCAAGTCAGAATTAAGAGAAAGACTTTGATAACGGGTGCATAAGTCTATATGAGCTTAAAATGTAAGATGTGACGCTATCTTTCTGTACTGATAGATTTTTTTTTTTAATAGTTTATGAAGTGCTTTTGTCTCTGCTTTGGTAGACTGCAGCATTGCCAGATTCTATCTGCAGTTATGAGTGAAAACATCTTATGGATTACAATGACAGTTTTGTCTGATGGCAGAATTAGAAGTCAATGGGAAAGGAGCGTTTTGAAGACAGAAATTGGTCCATAGTTTATTAACTGATAACCGTCCAATTATTAGAACGCAGATAATGGAGAGAAATGGCTCTATGATTTTATCACTTCATGTAATTATACAACATCCTGGTGCATGTTTCTTTCCCTAAATGGCTGTAAAGCTGACAAAGACATGTTTTGTTACTGTCTTCCAGCAGGAATTATTCTCCTGAATAATATTTTGAAGGAACCAACATACCACAGAATTACTGAATTTTCAGTGTATTCAACTGGACAGCGGCCATTGCCAAGCATTCTCCTGAGTGGTTCCAAAGGATAAACTAACAAGAGAACAACAGTCTAATTTAGTAAATATGAACAAAGAGTTTAATTTAGCAAGCACTTAGCACTTTTAAGCATGTATATAGTCCTATTGTCTTAAAAGGAATACTTAAATAATAAATACTTAAATAAAAGTTAAATAATACTTGAAATAAACTTGTATACATTATCTCTCTTGTTCCATTATAACCTTAAAGAAAAATGGATAAAAGCTCTCATCCCTTGAAGCTACACTTAATTAAAAATTTGAAAAATCTCAACTTTCAAAAAGCCCTAAAAACCAATTTAAAAAACCTTCAAACATCTCTGGTCAAAACCAACCCACCAAGATTCCATGACTAAAACTTTAGTAAAGCAATGAACATAAACAGAAGCAATAAATAACTTAAACCTAAGATTTCTGTTAATTGTCTCTTTCAGTTATGACTTCTTGTTTATCTGCTCTGATGGTCAGTTATTTCTGCTGCTTGATAAAAAATCAGGACATTTTGAAAGCATCTTTCTTTTGCCAGAGAGGATTTAAAGTGACTCAACCACATCAGAATGATCAGAGAGTATCTGATATTCAGGGCTGTTTCAGGAGAAGTTGTAGTTTCCATCTGCAAGCAGTTGCACAAAATCAAGGTTGTGTGAGGTATTGAAGAAAATCTAATTTTGGTCAGTCAGACTTCAAAGACTACTTTACTTATGTTCCTTACACAGAGCCAGGCTCCTGCTGAGTTAAGCTCCTGCTCTGACTCATTGTCTATAGACAAAATCAGGAGTCCAGGGAGTTAAGCTTTCTAAAATTCAATTTGTGCTTAAAAATAGATGGTGGAAACATTTCTGTGTTTTAGGTAGCAACAAGCAGACCAGACTTGCTAAATAATAATTCACCTAAACACTGAAGTGACTCAAAACTTATATTTCAAAGCGTGGTTCTTCACTGAACTGTACATATTACAGGATCGTAATAGGGAGAAGAAATGTGTCTTATGTTCCAATACTGTAACTTCATGCTTGGATCCATGTAAAAGGCTTAGTGTCAACTTCTTTTAGATAGAAGAACAGATGTGGTTGGGCCTCTAAAGGCAATTTTTAATCTAAGTGTAAAATACTGATTGCTTTGTTTAACATCAAATTTATGACCAAGCATTACGTTGGTGGTCTAGTCCCCTAATGGTATGAATTGATTTTGAAAGTTTTTTTCTTATGTGAGAATTTGAAGACATAGATTGTCTAACTGCTTTCCTGTTGATATCTGCCTGTCTTCTTCCATAAGTATTATAAAATGGGATGTTTGGTTTGGGGTGTAGAAGTTTGTCTCCTGGTGTTATGGTTTTTTGAGTCAGGTTTTGATGCTCTTAATTAGACACTAAGTATCACATTATACCACTTGACAACTTCATAGATGATGAAATTAGTAGTATCTAACTGGACTTTCATGTGTCAGCGAATAGAATCTGTATTTATGTTTCATCAGTTAGGATCTTATTTGCCCTTCACAAGTCTTCACACATAATTATTACTGTTCCTCATATTACTTTGACTAGTTCCTTAACTACTCTAAGTTTTATTTCTTCAGATTCTCAGTGTAGCTGAATGTGCATACTGTTCCTTATTCTGGTCTGCAAGCCTGTCTTTTTGTTGAAACCAGCACATAAAATAGCTGGGTCTTTGGGGGAAGACAGACAGTAAATATCTTGAATCCTGCAGCCTTCTCTATCATCTCATATTTGCTCTTTTCCTATTAAATAATATATACCTTTGCCACCTTCTAACAGCACTAAAAAGAACCTTTTTCCTGTTATCTCTGATATTCCTTGCTAGTAATAATTCCCTTTTAACCTTCATTTTTCTGATTGTCTACCTATTTAGTTGTATAATGCCTTTCTATTCCTCCTTTATGATGTGTTCTTTTTAGATTTTTAAGTTCTTTAAAGAGTCATGCCAAGTCCTTTTCCTCTATGGTAGACTCTTTTGCCTTTGTGTTTTTAATATAGTCTGTTTTAATAACTGCCAATTCTCATGTACTTCTTTTTCCCTTAAAATTTCTTCCCAAAAGATCCAACCTACCAATTCCCTGAATCTGTTGGGTTTCACTGTTCTTATTGCACTGCTCTTTGCAATAGAGATCTCAGACAATTTCTTGATTTTTCCTCTCCAAATTTCTTCCTCATTTCAAATTCTTATGTAGCGTCTTCTTATGACTCAGGATCAAATTCATGGCACTAGTTCCCTGACAAACTTCCTCTGCCATCTGGACAAATATAACTGTCCCTGAAACAGCAAATGTCTTTTGGACAACCTGCATTTTCCAGATTTTTTGCAAGATATAGTTTGGTAATAAAATCTGTTTTTACAATTTTGTCCTTTGGATTCATTTATTAATGATAATTGAGCTTGATTTTCCTCTTTCTCTGCTTATTGGTAACTTCCTCTATACAAGACCCTTCCAATGACACTGTTGTTTAAGTTTTTGGAGAAAGAGGAAAATGCTTGGGGCTAGATTTACAAAGAATGAGTCATTGTTCACTCGGTTTTCTTACCATTAAGCAGACAAGACAGCCCCGAAGCAAAAGAGAGTCAATATTATTGCCATTCCTATTTCATAAAGGGGAATTGAAACACTGATTGTTGAAAGGTCATTCTTGATGTCTGCGAAGGATTTGAGAACTGCTTTAAATCTCCTTAATTCCAACCCAGTATCTAAGTGACAGGTAGTTTTTTCTCATATTCATCTAGCTCTAACTCACTTTTTAAGTTACTCAGGTTGTTTGTCATCTGTCATATCATTTAATTAATTGCTTCACATTTAGGGTTTTTTAATCTTTGCTGAAGAATAAATTGTCTTCTTTAGGGTTTCTTTGGAAAGACAGATTATGGATAAAAAGGTAAAAAAGTGGGGGTGAGTTTTAAGTGAAACAAATTATTATATGGCTGATTTTCCAGTCCACAAACATTATATGTATGTGTGTGTGTGTATATATATATTTATGCATGTACATATGAAAATATTTATTTAATTTTATGTAATTGTCTATTGATTTTCTATTCATCAGTTTAGATAGTGATATATGTTGTTTATCCAGTTACTGAGTCTTAGATGTGAATAATATATTCTAAGCCTTGCTTCTCACAGTTACCGAGAGGAAAGAGAGAGAATAGACTGCAGGGCCACAGCTCTCAGGGTTGGGGTTTTATCCGTGTAGGAAGGGTGGAAGGAGAGAAATATTCACAGATCTCTGCTATTCACACTGCTAAATCCTACACAGCCCTCAGTTGGCTGCATTCTTTGCTCCTACACTTATCCCTGGAAGGACCTACCTTGCATTCATACCCAATGAACTTGGTTTTCTTTTCTTTTTTAATAATTTTTTTCTTTTAAAAGTTTTACACATAATCCTCCCTGACTCTCTCAAATGCAGAGTCTCTGCTTCCCCTCTCAAGCTTCTTAAACCCAGAGATGCCACACAACAAAAGAAGCCCTGCTGACCTCCGTGCTCTGAGTACCTTGTGTAGAGGGGAGCCTGATTTACTTTTGAGTGTTGGTGGATGTGATAAAACTATTGAACCTATTTTCTAACCCCCATGAAATTGGTCCCTGTAGTGACTCATCTGTTTTTTCTGTTCATAAGTAATAATAGCTGTAATAAACACATGAAGAACTGCCCAGAAGATCAAAACCAACATTTTATTCCCAAGCAACACTGAATTTTGCTCATCCAACTACAAAAACATAAATAATTTAGAAAGTAATTTGCCTTACCATTATTCAGAATTAAAGAGCAGCAGAATGGGAAAGAAGAAAGCCAGAAAAGAAGGGAGAAAGAAGTGTTCATGAAAGCTGGAGTCTGATAGCAATGGCCAAAGCAAACCAATCAGAGAGATCTGTCAGTGTTCCTGGTGCTTATAATGCATTGGTTTTGTTTTTCCATGGTAGAATTTCTGCTGAATATTGGCTGACAAATGTGCCATTGGCTTGTGTAACTGCTATTTATTATTTGTCATGCCGCTTGGGAATTGCAGCTATAGGCTAAGACCTTTTTTGCTTGGCAACATACCAACTCAAAGCAGAAGGATATTTGCTTCCACAAAGAGATTAAAATAACACAAGGACAAAATGAATAACATATATATGCAGACAGATATGCATTTGTAAACTTCTACCCAGTTCTGGATAGCAAGGTGTCTACCAGTCAGATAGCCATTTGGCTGAAGCCAGCTGTATAGAACAACACATTGTATTTAAGGCATTAAATATGACGTCTTAAATTTGGAACCATTCATAGCTATGCTGGAGTAGATCAGGGACCAGGTAACAAAAGTAAGAAACCCTCTTCTCTCTTTCTTTTCTTTTGCAGGAATAATCATTTTCCTGCCCATACCAAGGTTTCCTCCACACTGGTTCAGCTGTACTTGGTGAGTATGAGAATCCTTACTCACGTTTTTTTTATCGCTCTTCTCTCCTATAGTGAGATGAAGTTCAAGTGAAGTCTAGAAGGAGAAAAATATCTGTAGTTTTATGTTGGTTTCATGCTGTGGTAGTTTATATCAGGAAAACTGAAATTTTGCAGGCATGGTATTTATTCAGTTCTTTTACATAATTCCCAGGGTTGAATACAGTAAAACATGTAAGTTGAGCAATTAAATTAATGAATAGTGTCACTGCTGTTTTAGTAATTTAATATAAGATGAAGAGGGGGCGATGACTGTGGAATGATTCATTTCTGATGCACACCCACAAATTAGCATTCCTTGTGCTTGCTTTTGTGTGTGTAATTTTTCAAATTTTGAACTTCAACAGAGAATTATAAACTATAATTGGTTCACAACTGAAAATACAAAGGTTTAATGGCCTTCTCACTGCATGGAAGAACTGTGCTAAGAAATTTGCTTCTGCTTCCTTATGTCCTTTAAAAGATGATCAAGGGCTCAAAGTTCTCAATGACATTTAAATGATGGATATAGTGAGAGTGCAGTAAGGTCCAGAAAGCCTGCTTAGGCTTCTGAAATTTTGAGTTTTCTGAGCACTCCCATGCAATTTTTTAGATATTTCCTACCTTGTCCCTGGATCCCAGGTTTGGGACAGGGATAGGAACCATCTTCCTATCTTTGGTGCTTCTGTGAAAGCATTAGTTTAACGTTTACAGAAATTTTTATTGCAACATTTTGGAACTGAATTAGTTTGGAGGGACCAGATTTATCTGGTAAATACTTGGACACTTAATGTGTGCAGTTCACATCCTGCTGCAGATTAACTGCCACCAGTTCCCAGATCAGCTCAGATGTATGGTCAACAGTCTTTGCTGTGACTGGAGCATAGATATACTGCACTTTCCAAGAGAAAAAAATAGTGCTTCCCTCCTGAGCAGGGCTGCAGTGAAGTGAGAAACGTTGTTAGGTGTGGTGGTACACTAGCAAAGAGTAGTTGGATGGATACTAGCAGAATATTGTATAATACCTAGGAATCTCAATTCCTAGTAATCTCACCTGGCTTCAAATTCTGACACCAAAGTCTATCCCAAGGTCAGATCATATGTGGGTAAGTGAGAGACAGTGGAACAAATGGTCTGTACAGATGCACTCCAGACCTCTTGGCTATCGGACATAAAACTTGGAACCATTTTGCCACAGACTGCATGTCTATTTTCAGATCAGAAATTAAAAAAAGATCAGAATGGCATTTGGAAGAATTTTATTTATATATATACACACTTTTGTGTGTGTGTGTGTGTATATATATATATATATAAAGATGTTTTGAACATCTGAAGTTCTCTTCTCTTTGGCTTGTTTAATTTTGATTTTGCTCTCAGATTGCCATTGGAGTATCTGCAGGGTTTTCTTGCATTTGTAGGAAATTTACATTTTAAATTACATGTAGTGTGCTCTCTTTCCACTACTCTAATTTCTAAATGTCATTTTCATTACTAGCATTTTTTTACACAAGTCAAGGTACTTTGCTCCTTTCTAGCCACATAGCTTCTGTTTTCCCCAAAAATCTGTTTATTTTCCAGTATGCTTTAGCTTCCTTTTCTATAGGCAGATATTTAATTTTCAGTTGTTCCCTCACTTGCAGATTAGCTTATTTTGGCTAATTATTTCTCCTTTTTAATCTTTATACTTCAAGGGAAATGGGAAGACACATGCTATCTGAATTTTTCACATTCTGAAGTTTATTTTAATTGACATATCTCTTCACTGAAAAATAGCCGATTCTTTTCCAGCTCTTACTCTTCTCCAAGGTGAGCTGGAGGGGATGGAGACCATGCCCTGTCACCAATGGAAGCCAGGGGCTGTTGCAGCCTGGCCCCCCTACAGGGAGCCCTACACAGCACCAGCCTCCAGCCCAACTCTTTCATCTTCTGTGGCTTCTCTAATTCAACTTTCTCTGTAATGTTTATTCCTGGCCACCATTGCTCACAGGCACTTTGATCCTTGCAAAACCTCTCAAGAAAAAACTATACATAAAACACCATCACAGTCACTATCTCTGTTTCTTAATGACATTGATCAGCTTTTCTAAAATTAAACAAGTGTCTTACACAATTTAGTTAGTTTTAGGCAAGTCTCCAAAAGGTAGAGTTTATGTCAGATACTGTTGGCTTGTAGCCACCTACCCTGTTGATATTGCCTTCTTGCCATTCTTTGTCTACTTCCTTAGAATTTAATTTACATGAAGCATACATCATGAGAATTTTATGATAAACAGTTCTTGGAGGAATTTGAGTGTTTTCTAACTTTATCCAAGTAAGCACTAATACAAATTCGCAGGTGTGGGCATTATCAAGGTTGGCATCTACTCTGTTGGGTGTGAGTCTTTGTGACTGCTAATTGTGTACTGATTAAATACTTGTGATTGCACCTTTGGACTAATTCCTATTTTTGGAACTCTAAATCATAGATTGAATCAAATGGAATTTTTATTGAGTGTTTCAAAATGGTACTGTTAATGATGGAGACACTTTTTATGCACAGTGGATTACAGAAATTTAAAGAAGAAAATGCTCTTTCTGTTGGAGAAACAGAGACAAGGAAGACATAAAGATATGTTAAGTCTTTATCCTGAAAAAATCAGATTTATGAACATAGCTGTTACAGTAACTATTTCTCTTCTACTGGATTTAATTATTCTCTCCAGTGTAGTTAAAAAAGCCTCCAAATTTTTATAGCCATGAACAGCAGCTGATTCTGTACACAGGATTGCATTTGTGGTTGGACCACCTTTAATATTTATTTGCTGTGTCTTTGTTGGATTTCAGCAAAAAATCAGTTTGTACGAATGACTTTTATTATTCTTAACAGTTTACCGCTCCATAGTGTTTGCTTATATGCTCATTCAAGTGAAGACAATACCTGTTTCCATCACAAATAAGGGAGAGAGAAGTGACTTATCTAAGGGTTCTCCTGTACTAGATTTCATTTTAAGTGAGTCTTAGACCTGTAAAGATATTTAGATAAACAATTTAGATTTATGTCTATATATTTAGCTTTTGACTCATATAAACAGCTATTGAATTTCTTCATGTCTTCTTAAGTAAGGCAGTGTTCAGTGGGAGGATGATTTTTCAGAATTTGGTGATTGAAGTCAAAAGAAATTAACTTTAATTATGTGGATAAGGAAACAGAAAGTTGTGCACTCTTGCTAAAAAAATGAGGTTGAGGAGTACAGGTTTTTACACAATGTACAATGTATTAGTAGACATTGCAATTGTGTTTGATTAACAGTTCCTACTTGATTTTCCACTACCTTTGGAGATACCTGTGTTATATGTATTATCATGGCTCCCTGCCAAATGAGAAAAGCAGAGCATACACAATGGGACTCAGATCCATTCAATGGAGCTGAACTGGCAGCACTGCAAGCTAACATCAGGCTGCCTGCCAGGACAGAGAGCAGGGACAGACATACAGCTCACCTGTGCTGGGAAATAGGAGACTGTAGTGCAGCAGCATGCTAGTAAAAAAGCACCTGATATTTCTGTCCCAGGAACAATGTGTGTATGGATTTTCAGTCATTTCAGAGACAGAGAGAGAGAGAGGCGGGAGGGAGACCGTTTCATGCTTCTCATGAGCATCAAGTATCTAATACAGCTAATAATATATATATCTCATATATATTTATGTGCCTATATATATGCCTATAACTCTCTAGGACACACATTCTGAAGTTTGTTTTTGTTTCATTCATAAGGTTGCTGCCTTCCTAATTTGAGCTTTTTGCTAGAATCCCGGATGATACTGAAGAATCATTTCCTCTATTAAAAACCCAGAACCTGCTAATATTATTAATACTGCTGATGTTATCCTTCCTCAGAGTGGCTGCTCAGCAGTGCTGGTGGTCCTGTCCCAGATGAAGCTGCCTAGCAACCTCTCTTGCAAAAGTTTAGACTGGAGTTCCTCTCCAGCTAGCACCTCTTCTCATTGGGTTTTCTTTATTCTGTCACCAGACCATGCATTAAAAGCCGTCTCATCCCTTTTGCCTTCAGAAATGCTGGCAAAGGTGAGGGTCAGCTGTCAGGCCTGACTTTCATTATTAGTTCATCTTAATGTGTATTTTTGCCCTCTTCCTTTTATGTATTTTCTCTCTCTCTCTTTTTTTTTTTTTTTTTTTTTTTTTTTTTTTTTTTTTTTTTTGTGCTTTTTGTTTTTTTTTTTCTCTCTCTTTTTTTTTTTTTTTTTTTTTTTTTTTTTTTACTGCAGTAGTGCCAGTTGCATGCTCTCTCTGCACCATGGAAAGAGTCTGATAGGACAAGTGTATATGGTCAACTTGTACAAACAGCCATTGCGGTGATTTCACTAGGAAACACACAGAGAAAAGAGATAATAAACACAAAAGAGTTCTGTTACTCTATTAATGTGCATAACAGGAACTATTTCCTGAGGCATGTCTTTATTTTAATAGAGTAATTTGGAGTATTTTTGAAAACATATGCAATGAACATTGATCTTTTTCACCATGACACTACTTAAGGTACCTAAATGAGAGCCTGAGATGTACTTTTCTTGTATTCTCTGAGAGAGTACTCCAACATATGCATTTCACTTTTTCTCAGGTGGAAAATGCTTTGTCTGACATCTCTTTTCAAACTCACATGAACGTCTTCTTTCTCTCACTTTACCACAGTGGTGATTAATGTACTTTCTGAACCAGTGAGATACTCACATTCCTACAAATCCTTTTTATTACTGCTACTTTTATTAGGTATCTGTGCCCCATTGTGCTATGCATTACACCGATACAAATTTTCAAATTGCTCAGGACTGGCTTTCATATGTACAATAAGATTGGTGTATCCCCGAATTCTCAGAGTTTAGCAATTAATTGTGCTCGGAGTCTGGATCTCAGAAAGCTTTTTTTCTCTGGCTGCTTTCCAAAACACAACAGCAGATCACCACAGCACATACCCTGGTTACTATTCCTGTGCCTATCTAATTTGTGTCTCTGTGCTCAAGGCAGTGATGTTCCCTCCCAGAGCCCGCTCTCTGGGGTTTCTGCCCAGCAGAGAGTGCCGGGTCGTGCCTCCTCCCTCCTGTCAGACTGGAAAGCAGTAGGGACACACACCCGCACCGAGGAGCTGGAAAGACCTACAACCCCTAATTCAGATGCAATGCAACTATCTCTACTTGCCAAACGGCTCTCCAGAGGTGACCCCAAATAAGAAATACCTCACAGTTTGTACAGTTTAGGTCCCACACTGGCCAGATGTGCAAAGAGTATGCATACTGGTGTACCATTCCTATTTACCAGATGAGAAACTGAGGCACAGAGAACTTATGTGACTTGTTCAAGGCCAGAGGAAGTTTAATGCAAAACTAGAAACACTTGGGGTTTTGTCCAAATTTCCTCATTTTTTATGATCAATTTAATTCCTAATAAATTTCTTATTTTTCATTCATAAAACACTATGAATAAATCATACACTGAATTTCTTTTTCATGTATTTATTTACTTTTGGGTACATGTTGTGGCATTAAACAGTAGACAGCACTGCAGGGTCTTAATTGCCCTAGCAGGTGAGCTTACAATAATTGCAGGAGTTTCCAGAAATGACTCTTGTTTTAAGATCTCCTCCCTTCTGCTTCTCCCTGCAGTTGCAGAATACTGTTTTTTCCATTTTTCATTACTATGACATCTCATTGAAGGCAGAGAGGTGATGTTGCAACTAATGCTGCTGTGAGCATGAGCTGGCAGCTGAGAGACTGATGACCCCATCACTCTCTTCCTAGGTGGAACAAGCTTACAACACTGCAGGAGAAAGTCTCTCATGCATATCTGAGAGGAGGTGGGAGGTCTGGTCTCCTGTTTGTACCCAGAAATGGGTACACCAGCTTCTAGGGGGAGGGATGAGAGAGAAGAGAATATATCTTTGAAATTTACTGCCCAGATGTAAAATAAATGGAAGAAACTTGGAATGCAAAATTAATTTTCTCATAACAGCTATAGAAAAAGAATACAGCTGCTGATAAATACTCTTGTTTTGTAAGTGCAACGTTCTTTGTCAGCTTCATGTTTTCAGCTCTGAAAAGCTCCGGAGAATTGCTGTGAATGATGTGCTCAGGATTTTTAGGAGCTGTACTCTTCCTTACACTTGCTTCTCTCCCTGATCTTATTTATGTGAGGTTAGACGCACACATTATTTCAACCCCAAGAGAAATAGGCCAGCTCATTTCAGCATTTCAAAACTAGATGAAAAGGAGACTAGGTAGTTTAGATACTATTTTAAGGCTCACACATTAAAGATTCTCCTGAGATAATGAATCTATCATTGTTTTCGGGGGGGATGCAGAACATTATTTTTGTACAGTAACTTTCAAGAGAAAACCAGAACTGTCTTCTTAAAATTAAAACAAAATTGTTGTCTGCCAGAATCTATATGGTAGAGATGAGCTCATTTGCTCCAAATGCAGTACAGGCTCATACTAACCACCGCCTTTCCCAGGGTCCTGGCATACAGCCCTTGAGACCCTCATCAGAGGCAATGCAGTCAGCTGCAGGGGGGTCACTGGTCACCATGGTCTTAGGTGGAGTGAAGCCTGGAAAATGCCAGGAGCTCCTCATTCCCATCATTTGGTGAATAAGGACAAGAAAAGCCCAGACGTGCCCAAAGACTCCAGGCAGCGAATGAAAAGTGCTGCCTCAAATAAGCTGAATGTATGTGTGGCTTTTCTGTTCTCTGAAGATATTTCAGTTTAAAAAAGCAGATCAAAATGAATGAAAGAAAGTTCAGGTTTTTTAGGTGGGATCAATCTATCAAAACGTGAACAAAATGTTCATGTTCTCTTAGACACAGACATCCAAATTCTGCTGAGGAGTCACTCTGACCTCACTCTGCAGCCTGCACTGGTGAGATAAAGAAGCTTGCAGCAATGAGTTTGCATTTTATTTCTTTTTGAAATGGAGCAGAAAGTCTCCCTTTTGTGGATATGAGTTCTTGAGGCACCTGGGCTCCTGAGCCCTTTCTCAAGCACTTGAGTTCTCTACTGTAGAAGTAGGCCTGATGATTTGGCAATGCACTATAGCACAAAAAGTTAGTGAGATAAATTGTTTTAAAATATTAATTTTTTTTTTTTTTTATTTTGAAGAATAATAGAACTTATTCCATTTAGAAAATCTCTGGAAAATGGAAGAGTGAATTTGCAGTAAAGGTAGGAAAGCTTGGCTGTGATGTTAGCAAGGAAAACATCAAGTCCATATTTTCCAAACATAGTTAAGAAATCCTGATGCTTCAGTAATTTTGAGCATTGGAGAATAAGGAATAATCTTGCGCTGGAAAGTTTGTGGGCTTGTTAGCTAAGTTATTTCTTATTAAATTTGCAAAACTAAGAAATTGTACAGAACAAGCTCACCTTATTCAGTAACTTAAAGTATATAAAATTACTTCTGATAAAAGTCAGTGGATAGGCAGCACGCATGGTTTTGTTTCATGTATTAAAATTATTAATGACCAATATGTAGGCATACTAGATTGTGTGTTTCTTCTGCACTTCAGCCTACATCAAACACATTTTCTATATGCTGAGATGCTGTGGCTGAGAGAGCAGGACCCTTATGCTGCTGCCAGTTCATTTATTCCCTGAATTGCTATGAGTCACCTAGCAAAGCAATGGGAGAATTTTCAGGGACATGTCTGTGCATTTTTAGAAGACAGCAGTATACCAAGAGTAGCTAAAGAGATGTGCTTCTGTTTCATGAATGAACAGATAACATGGAAAGTTTTACCCAGCTGACTGTATATATGAAGAATCCAAAGAATAAGTATTGCAACTCTGTGTGCAGCGCTGCATGGATAGGGAATTGTAAAAGTCACAACACTGAGATCACGATCCTTAGCTACACATCATGTTTCTTTCACTGATGCTGATATTTACAATATTTTGTGGCACAGGAAAATCATGAAATTCAGGCTCAAGTGGTCATTTTGTTGAAAGTTCAAATCCATGATGTTCAGCCCCATGGGAGGTGCCTATCCTAACACACTATTCATGCTGCACTGTTTTGCCGACGGAAAAGTGTGGGAACTGCTGGGAACAGCCATGACTGTAAAGCAATAAACACCTCTAAAGATACAAACATCTTTAGAAAGGAATTTGGACACTCAGTGCCCATTTATTTTTAATGGGATGTAAATCCGTGAATTTGTAGATGTCTCCTTGCTTATTTGGGAAATCTGCCAAAAAGTATGGCCAATTGCTTGGGCTGGAATTGCTGAAATTGGTTTTGTTTGAAGGGAGAAGAAAGGAGATGGATTCTTCCAACCACCTGCCAAACAGGACCTGGAGCAGACACCCCCTGAAAAGTTACATTTTCAGGAGTTTGTTTTAAAAGAATTAGGCTGTAGAACACAAGGTTCTTCTGAAGACTGAACTTGCAAATCATGTAGTGTCACCTTGGAGTGATATTTTATACTGTGACATTCATTGCTACTCTGGCTTTCCCAGTGACTGTATAAATTGCTTCTGCAAGCAGAAATTTATTATATATATATATATGTGATGTAGCTCTCTTGATTTTGCCCCTCCATCACTCCCCCAACTCCTCCCCAAAACAGATGTTACTGCAAAGTGTTTTATCATTTGTTCCTGAATTTTCTTAATGATTGTGGTGGCATTTCTAATATTTCTTAGAGGCAAGTGCAGCAGCTGCCACCATGATTGTTTCACTAAGTCAATGAAATACATTTTACCACCAAAAAAAATCCAGCTATAATTTCATAATTATTGATTCCCTTGTTCAGGTCCAGAACTGGACAGTCATTCTGGTCAGTCTGGATATTCCCCATTCCTAAATGCCAGGATCCTACAAAACTCAGTGCTGTGTGCTTTTTGTTATGCATGTTGAACAAATATCTCACAGATTTGAACAATTTTGCTAGACTAACTTGTCAGGAGGCATCTTGTCTTTGTTTCTGTTTTAAATTCTCCTCCTTGACTAGCCCTTATGCACACCCATCATACTTAACCCAGGTGGATTTTCTATGAGGCATATTTGGGCTTCCTTTCTCGTATAGCTTACATAAGGTGAGATCTGTCATTCTGCTTCATCTATTGTTTTTTGTTGGTTGTTGTTTTGTGGTGTTGTTTTTGGTTTTGGGTTTTTTTTTTCCTTTTTTTTCTGATTCTTCTTGAACAGATGCATAGAAAAGGATTCAGGTAAAATCCCCAGCTACTCTGTAGTGTCTTTGGCCTTTATTTTCTTTTGCTTTCTACTGAAGTAGTGAAACATAATTAAAATGTCTTATACATGCTTTCTGCTATAGACAAAGATCAAGTAAGATGTAAGACGGTCCATATTTTCTTTGACCTTGGTCCCACCCTTTATTCACCCTTCACATCTTATGCAAATACTATACTCCAAGCCAATACTGAATTTCTTTCATTAATCACAACACCAATTTATATAAAGTTTATTTATTACTGCAGCATATCTTGTCAGTAATTTTCCTTATATTTTTGAAAAATTGAAGTTCTTCATATCGATCACTCTGTACTTTTACACAATTACCTGAGTGAAAATATTTTTAGTCATCTATTTTAAAGAACAAAATAACAACTCTATCTCTGCAGAGCACTCATAGATATTCAGAACCTGTGATTCTGCCATGATCTGCTTAATTGGTCATGGTTCATTTGGTCATGGTTTGAGGAGATGCAGATGTTTGGACATGGAGTTTTAATCCATTATAATAATTTAGGCCAGCTATGAAACTATGATCTGGATCCATATCTAAATTCTGAAATGTTACAGTCTCATCAGTGTTAAATGTTATTAAATGGTACATATTTTGGATATTTGGGATTGCTGTCTTCTACACTGTCAGTTGCAACTGCTACTAGAAAACACTAATGTCAAGATATCTTTTCTGTTAGCCGTTTATGAAATGCCCACAGCTGTAAGCATCATTCTCAGGGACAACCAGAAAACCAATCATAGTGTAGTATTTTAATACAAATGTGTTTTATTTTAAATACTAATTAGCACAAAAGCATTGCTGAAACTAATGTCTGTTGCTAAGCCCAACCCCAGAAGTTGCACAGTTTAAACTCTGATTCCAGTAAGCTTAGCAGTGGCCTGCGGGAAATGCTGGAGCTGTAACAATTTTTTTTTTCAATTTTTAAAAGGGGCCTTAGAAGACTGAGAGATATGACTTTGATATATTTGAGAAAAAATAATTACAATAAGCAATGATTTACAGTTTTGTTTTACCATACTTGTGAAGCATTCAGTCTGTACAACCATCTATATTTTCCCAAATTCAATCAGATAATAAAATGGCTGGAGTCAGAAAAGACCATTACTTATTGCAGTGCCTCTGGGGAAAGGAGTGGCTGGTAGAAGATTTTTACTTCATTTGGCTGCTGTTGACTCATCCAGCTGATGTTATTTGAATTTACACTAGAATTGAAGCTGGTACTGAAACAATAAAATGTTTTCTAAAAAAAAAAAGGAAAAAGTATGGGGAAAATTTTATTTTACGACAATGAGACAAATACCTATAAACTGAAATTGTTGCAGGAAATATAGGCTTTTGAGAACAGAAAAAAAGAGAAAACATACTGAATTAGATCTTACATCTTCTAGGCTTAAAATTCTAAATAATAACCCTGAGAATTTTCACATTTTGTATCTCTAAAACCAGCATTTCCTTGTCCCACAAATAGAGTTTTCCTGTTATTGATTAGTCTTTTCTGTTTCTTAGTGACTCAGATTCCTTGTTTATATCTACATCTATCTAGCTGTCTCAGGACATGAAGTTTCATTCTTGAAAGTGCAGATATGGTCTCTTGCAAATATCACAGTGGAATTTAGAAAGTGATGTTTACCCATGTCATCTAAGCAAAAGCACTTGGAACTGGCTATCTCTATGTTCAATGAAATCAGTGGAAAAAAAATCCAACAAAATATGTTCTATAAGATCTTGATGTGCTTGTAATATATGTCCATATATAATTTGTTTCAGTGAAGAATTTATGTATGTCAGAAAATTTGGATAAACTCAGACATAAAATTTATCCAAGGGGCAGCTAATCTGTGTTAAGTGCAACAGACCCCAGGAAAGGAAATTGCATATTGCCCATGTTAACGCATTAATGATGTTATCTTGGCTTTTCAACTTCTTCAATTATCCTGATTTAGTTTTGGCAATTCAATTAATCAAAGAAAATTGCCCCTTTTTAGATTTGTTGTTTAGCCTACTATTCACTGATGATATTAAAAATAAAGTAGGTATATTAATTGCAGCATTCAATTTTCAGCATTAAGAGTATTAGTGTGTTCTTTGGTTTTGATCAAAGTTGTGGCATAGTGAACGCCAGGCTACTATTTCTCATGTATTCCTTGTACTCTGACGAATGAAAGTGCCATGGCAGCTGCCTATCAAAAAAGACTTTAGAGTTGTTGCCTATATCTACACACAGTAAAATGCATAAAGGTGTTCTTTTAGGCTGCTTTTTCCCTGTTGAGCCTGGACAGCACTGTAGAAAGCTGACTGTCCCTGTCCCAGAGACACCTCTTTGGAACTTCCTCTGAAGGTCAAGCTTTTTCTGTGGGCTTTCATACTATGAGACTTGATTCAGTTGTTCCTGGTTAATCAGATAATTGTTCGGATTATTCAGATAACCTTAAAAAAAAAGAAAAAAAACCCACAAAAAACAAAAACGATTTAGACTGCTGTCATCCCTTTTTTTGAGAGGTCTTAGAGGACTACTCAGAGAAAAATGGGCCAAATCTCAGAAGACACTTAATGAGACAGATATTAACCCAGTTCAGTGGGAAAGAAAAAAAAAATAAAAAAATGAAGCCATCCAAAAGAGAACAGCCAAGTCAGTAGTAGAAGCAAAACTTTCTTATCTTTATACTTACTATTAAATAATACTTCACCCAGGTTAAATATTAAATTGGCTTCTAGCAATGCCATCAGTAATGTACAGCAGTATCTCTGTTTCTGAGATATAAAAAAGTCTATACATCCAAAGTATTTTGGTAGATTGAAGGTTTAAAAAATCACAAAGTAAACAAATTATTACCTAAAAAATAATTTCTACATCATATTACAGAAAAACTTCATCTGTGTTGTATGTCTCAAACCTTTAATTGGTCAACATGCAATATTGATTAATTGGGGGGTGTGGGGTCTGTGTGTGGAGGGATGTAAGTTGGTATGCAGAACAGGAGAGGAGTTTGTGAAGTAATGGCTGGCAGAAATGAAAAATAAACCTTGTTAAAGCCACACAGTGCATAATTTTACATTTAAATAATTAGTTCTGAGACTGGCACTCTGGAGAAGCAACTGTTTCATCCAACTGTCCATGATCTGATTGTGTGTGATCATAAATCAGCCTTCCTGCCATTGCCTTTTTCCCAGATAACAACTGGTTACAAAAAGATCAATCTTTTGCTGGAAATACTTTCATTTAAATGATTCATAGGACCATGTTTGTTATGAGGAAAAGTTTACATGAATTTGTACAATTCATTTTGATTCATTGACTGTCATTCAGGTTCAGAATGAAAATAAACGGAATGAGTTGTGGAGGAGATGTTCCATTTTCTGGTCAGCCCTAGGATTACCATCAATTATTCACACTAACACTTCATAACTTCTGATGAATTTTTCTTACAGCAACACTGCAAATTTGATGGAGATATCTGTGGTAAATAGAAAGGGAAAGCAGACGTGGTATGTGATTTGCTCAGGAACAAGGCACGAATGAGCTGCAAACAGAGCTACCATGGTCTCAGTTGACACATGACATGACCTCATCTGAGAGATGACAGTTAACAAGAGATTTCTTATTAAAAGAATAAGTCATGATCACTCTAAGTGGGTAGCTGGGTTGTTCTGTTAAAAAATATAATGGATTTACAGTCATCAGTGAGCTAGTAGGGGAAGGGATGCAATATGTGCTGGCATATAAATAACATACGTAGATTAGAACCAAGTGCTGATGGGAGGACAGTCAGGAATGGTTTCTCAGACCATGTAACACCATACCAGCATAAAATTGTAGCCCAAGGCCTCTAACTGGTCTGTTGCTAAGTATTTGTGGAACAGGCAGGCTCATCAGGTCAGACACTGCGGAAGAGGAGCGTTTCCTTATGCAAAATTGTGTGATAGCAATGGCATTTGTAAGGAATGAGTATTTTCCTAGCTTTGACACTGCTGTAGTATTTTAAAGTATGAAAGAGGTTTCAAGCAGCTCTTATCATAATGTAGTTGCAGCCCCCAACTGAATTTCTAAAAGATTTTATTCAGCAGTTTCCTGTGCTTATACAGCAAACTCTCTTCTCTCTTATTTACATGGATCCTTGGACTATGCCTTTTCAAAATGGGGTCAAATATACAGAAAGACACACAGCAATTAGAGAAAAATAAACATTAAAGTTTTCTCCTAGTCTAAATATAACTTGTTTCATTGTTCCGATAACATCATAGTTCTTCAAATGAAATTGTCAGAATGAGGACCATAAGGGAGATTTAAAGGCATTTAGGCATTTTACTCCTATTGAGTTAGCCACCTGAATATCCTAAAAAAGCTGACCCTCTCTTCAAAAAGAGCTTCATTAAGCTCTAAATGCAATATGCAAATTGCCTCTATAACCTCTTCCTTTTTACTGTCTGCGTTTGCATAATGTAACAACAGGGCTTTGAGATTCATGCTGTGCTCTGTTTCTGCTGGGCAATCCATATATATACTCACACTGCAGAACAGTGATAAAGCTTTTTCTTTCCTCATGTAAGACCAGATCATTTAAACAGAAGCTGCCTTTCTTTTGAGGTGAAAAGGTAGTAATAATTTTGAATAAAAACCTACTCTGATTTTTTCCTTCCATCCACTATATGCAACTAGAATGTATCAACTAAAAGATTCTCTTGGGAGAAAGAGTTAATAGCCATTTTGTCACAAAATCAATTTTAAAATTTAATGATGTTTACAAAAAAGTTTATTTTAACATAAACATTTTGAAATAAACTGTGTGCAAATAAATGATCCTTTGGTTGAGATTAATTTTAAGGAGCCTTTCTAGTGTTTCAAAACTAATGAATTGCTGCCAATAAAGGCTAACATGCAGAAATAAAAAGGCTTTCCATATTCCATATCAGGCTTTCCAAAGTCCACTGAAGTCACTGAGGAGCTGCTACCCTACAGCAGTGAGGGGTATTTCAGCTCTGAAGGGAGAGCAGATTTGAGAAAAAAAGGTTACCTGCTTCTTTAAATGGGACAATTTAAACCCTTCCCTGCCCCTCCCTTCTTGCTTTATAGAGGCCAGTTGAGCTCAACTCCGAGCAGTTTTGTTTCCACTGAAGCAGGCTGTAGAGCAATGTGTGAATCTTCCTAAGAGGTAATTGGTCTGATTTTAAGATATGTTTGCTACCCATTTGCAAGAATCTTTTGGTGTGTTCTGGCTCCCTATTCTTGTACCTAGCCTGTGCTCAGCTGTTATCTCCAGCACTGTTCTGAAACATGGTTGTGCTAAAGTGAATTAAATCAGTGTATTTTCTAACAATGGTGATGTCAGCTCAACTGATTGTATAGGCTGGTATGAAAAGGTGATTACTTGCTTGGGTATTATTTATATCAGCTATCCCATATTTTAGAGAAATGGGATGTAAATGTTCATGGTTAGTATCATGTGGTTCCCACTGTATATACTGACAATACAACCAGGCAAACAGCAGGTGTGTTATGCAGAACAGTCTCTACCAGAATAAAGCCATAATTGAAATGGACATTCATGTCACTGAACAATTTATCTTCCTTAAAAGGGTTTTGCTTTACAAAAGAAGCTAATTTAGCCTGGGAAATTAAATTGATAGCCATGTGGGAACATTTGTCTAATTCACTTACAGAGTTGTATCATTAACCATGATTGTTTGATCAATATATACAAAACAGTAGAATTTACTCAGTTGACAGATGTCAGAGTTCCTCTCCTCATTACTGAAAGATTCTTTGTGGATAACCTGCAACAACATCTACCTCCATAGAGACTCAAAATGCTAATAGGATATTAATAATGGATTTTTAAATACATATCTCCTACAATATTTTAGGAGGCAGCTAAAACCAGGGATAACTTGTCCTAAATCCATCATATGTACTAGATACAAAAGTTTTGTAGTGGCCTTACTGCATTGGATAAAACCTGGAGGATGCCAAACCTACTATATCTAACAGCTAAAAAAATTACTTCTATTCTCAGGTTATATGTGGATACTAGCAAAGAGAGTGCTTCAGAGAGGGATATACTTCTGCAATTACACGTGTACCGCTAGGATTGCCTACTCTCCCTCTTTAATTTTGCCACGTTACTGTCTTGTATCAGTTTTACTCTACTTCTGTAAAGTACTTTACTTCCATTTTGCTTCTTGTGTCTGTAGAAACTGATGTGAAAAACCTGTGAAAACTGAACCTATGACAGATGTGTTTTAGACCAGTATGAGAAATTATTCAGGTCAAAAAAATTCCAACATGTTCATACCTAAAAAATACAGAAGATATTTTTCTCTGCAACCTTAGAACCTTCATTCCTACAATTTATGTCATCATGTCTTCAGCTGTACATTCTGTGAATCATGACTATAAATCCTTAAAATGGCTTTTCTGATCTCAGTTCAGCATTATCCTACTTTGGGGAGAATTTTTTTATCAAGTGGTTAAAATATAGAGAAATTTTATCTCTTCTTCCCTTCTCAAACAAAGTTCATTTAATAAGAACCTTTCTTTTTACCACAGCTTTAGAAAATTCTTTGTAAGTTTTATCAGTATCAACACTTTGGAGTCTGGGTGCTGCTAAGACATGTGGTATGCTGTACATTCACAGTAAAACATAATCTCATATTTTGTCAAAAAACTTTTTTATATAAAGGAATTTGGAATACTCACTGCTGAAAATGTCTGTATTCATGGTGGAATCTGAGCTGCAAAAATTGGATGTGGGAATTTGGAGGAAGGAGCTTTGTCCGCTTCTGGTACAGACAGGAAGGCTGTCTCTGTCTTGGTAGAACTCAGGGCTGTTCCCGTGAAGCCATTAGAACGATGGTGATTTTGGGGCAGTATACTTCTCTTTATCAAACAGTGCAATAGAAGAGAAAGCCCCGTTTAAACAACCTGTTGTTTGGGTTTATTTCTATGAGTCCTGACTGTTTTCATTACTTTCCTATGTTTTAACTTACATGTCTGTGGTTCAGACTTTCACTGAATTAGTATCGGTGTAAAACTGAAGAAGTTTCTTTTGACGTAAATGGAAATTATTTGTGATTTGCCCTGGCTACAGTGAAATCAGTTTTTCATTCTTTATCAATTCTTATAAATTGTGATGCCTTCTCTCTCTCTTTTCCTCTCCTCCCTCCCTTTTCCTTCTCTTTTAATAATGGACTTTCCTCTTCTAAATCTTTTCTGCATGTTGGCTTGGTTTAAAAAAAGGTGCTGTTATTTCTGAATGACAAGCAACACAGGAGTAGTTTCCTCCATTTTCTTTTTTTCCTCACTTGACTTGCCTTCTGCAGTTAAAATAATATATTTTCCACTTACATAATTTTACGTCCTTCTTAAACCAACATGCACAAATACCTAAAACACAGGTAACTTGTCTAGCTTTCATTGCCATTTAAAACCAGAAGCGTGACTTTATTAGGTAAAATAATCTTTCTTTTCACTGCATTTTTCATTTTATTGCTTTTCTCGTATTGTAAATACTTCCTAAAAAGTATATACTAATCTATTAACCAAATATTATGAAACTTTGAGGCACCTCACCATCACAGTAGGGTACAGTATATCCATGTCTCCTATGACAATCCATACCAATTTATGTGAGCTACAGCTCTGGTTTTGGGGGGGCAGATCATGCTTTTGAATGGTATACAGTAATTTTACTGACACCTGATTCTTACCTCAGCTTTTACTGAGCTTTTGTCATGCAACTGGTGAATATCTGGTCTATAGAAGTATTCTGCTGTGCAAAAGGTATGGGGGCTGGGTACCTGGCCTCTCATCCAACTCCCTCTCTAATTAGTTAAATGTGAAGGTGAAATGGAGCCAGATTTCTGCCTATTATTCATACTTTCGTGCTCTGCTGTTTCAGACCAGGAGTTGAAAGCGTAACTCTCTCTAAGCTGTTCGAATCTAAGGCCAGGATATCATGCCAGGCATGAAGGTGATTCTTTCATTCTCTTGAGTAAGAAGTCAGACCCAGCTGAAATCTAGTCTTTCCTATCTTCTGGCTTAAGTTATTCAGACTTCTTGAGTTGGTAGTGACGTAAGAATACAAATGCTTTGTGCAGTCCTGTACTCAAATTCAATTTCTTTAAGTCAGTGTACCATGAAGAATCAACTCTAGGATTTCCAGGTAATGGATTGCCATATGCTTGAACTTGTGACTTTAATTAAAGTTGTCAAATCAGTGCTTTTAAGAAGTATATTTTTTTTATTTCCTTCTATTCTCTTTGGTCCTGGCTTGAAAGTAGGAAAATAGAGACAGACATGGTGATAGATTTGACAGCTGACCTATTACTCTCCAAGAAAATGATACCGTGATGTACCTTCTCTAATAAGAATTCAGAAGGTATTAGTGTCGCTTTCAATCTAACAAATGTTTGACCTTTATTATGGTCTTACAGAAATGATAGCTGCTCATACTCACTCTTCAATTTTAAATGCACACTGAAAAACGTTTAAATGTGGAAAGCCCACAGATTCAAGGCAAGTTCAAGAAATTGCTTCTGACTGCAGGCATTTTAATTAATTTATGAATGACAGAATAAGCTGGCTCATGTTGAAGGTGGCAATCTAAGGAGCTACAAAATCCATTGCATAAAGCTACATAGAAGGCTTCCCCTTCTTTGGGAAGCTATGTTATATGATTCTGAAGATTTTCATGGGTGTACTTTCTCTCCAGGTTCTGGGAAGCAAGCCAGAAGTTTAATCCCATTTTATAAGTGATTGGGGCCAAATTCTATTCCCAGAAAATTAAATGAGAGTTCTGTGATGTAGTTCAAAAGAATTGGGAATTGACCTCTATCTAATATCTTTCAGAATAATTTATTAAAATTATTTCACTTTTTCTCCTATTGCATTGCCATTGCAAATTCATGCATTGGGTTTCAGACTCTGGGGCAGAGGGGAAAAGAAGCTAAATAATGATTGAAATACCAGTTATGTTAGTTTTATGCTTAATTCATATTGCTCCTAAAAACAATTCAATGTACAAGTTCATGACACTATAGAAAAATGTTCCAGAAAGGACCATATCTGAAAAGATGTGCTAAATAGAAGAAAGGGCTTGGAAAACACAAGGCCCTGATGACAGTAAGTCAACATCTTAAGACTAGATCCAAACAAACCCTGCAGAACTGGGGCTATAGAGGGAGTTTAAACTCACCCTTGTATTAGCACATGTTGTAAAAGAAATGGAGTGAAAGAAAAAAGAAATAGATGGAGTGAATTTAATATTAAATAGCAATTTTTATAATACATTGCATAAATGATTAATCCTCAACTGTGCAATTCCACTTTGCTTTCCTGTTTAAACTCTCCTTGAGCAACTTAAGCTTATTAGAACTCATTGCTTTATTGAACTTCTGTGATGAAGTGTCTCATGTGATTAGCCTTATGTCTGGAATGCTCTCCATGGCAAAGTATAGTTGTTCTACCCAAGCAGCTTTGCCTGTGACACTCGCCTGAAAATCTCATTGATGCTTATGGAGTCATTAATACTTAGCAGGTAGCTAGGTATTTAACAAATTCCTACTGAATGTAGGCGTATGGATTAAATTAATACACAGTCAATATTATTATAATGAATGGTTCCTTTAATGAGCAGGCAACTCTCATTCTTTTAGATTAGGATTTTCAAAGTAGTTTTGAGGGATTAACATATTAAATTTCAACAGTGTTTTTAAGATAAGGGGCACCTAACTTCCTTGTGTACACATAACAAATCCTCACTCAGTTTTGTCTCTTGGGTTTGTGTGCAAAGAAGAGGGAAGAGAGTAAGAGGGCTGGGTTTTTCCAAGCTTTTTTTAATTGTTTTTGGAGAACTGCCAGTTCTACGTCAATTAAATGGTATTAGCTGCTTTAGCTGTCTCTCTTGGCTTGTCAGTTAAAGAGAGGTATGACACCACATGGTTTAGGAAGAAAGTAGAATTTCAGTCATAGCATCTTTTAAAACAATTATTTGTGTCAAGTAACAGTTCAAGCTTCTTTGGGAAGAGGGATAGATTGTGTGACTTGACAGCATTGCCAGACTTGTTTTCTAATTTTTATTATACTTCAATTTCTAAATATAATGCATTAATGTAAATGCATTAATTTCTGCAGTCAAAATCTGGGGAGAAAGCTGACACCAGAGAGTGAACTGATTTCTGAGCCAGAGATTGCCATCTCACAACATTAGACACCTATCTCTGCTCTTTGACTACAGAGGGGGATTAGTTAGATGAGAAAAACCCACTCGTAATGGCCCTGCATCCTTCAAGAACCAGTAACCTTCCTCAGTTTTGATAGTAATACTTATGACGTAAATGTGCCCAATTGTGGGGCTTATGGAAGAAATTCTGTTATCTAATATAATTACTTATTGAAGGTTTTATAGAGCAAGTTATGATTTGTCTTAACATCCACAGAGAAACTAAACAATACAGGTTAGCAGGGATTTTTTTTAGTTGCCAGGAAGCCAAGGAGAAAAATTTTCATTTTCGAAAACTGATGCTTTTCTTAACATTGTGGGTTTTGTTCCCCTACCTCACCGCCCCCCGGCTTGGCAATACTAGTGCACTAATATTTGGATTAGAATATTTATAATTTTTTAACACAAGAAAGTGCCATTTCATTGCTATATTTGATTAAACATTCTTAATGGGCTTTGGACAAAGTCTCCGAGTTTATGAAAATTTGTTATTTAATAACACAACAAAAAATCCTGATAGAAGATAGTGATGTTAATATTTGGGGTTTTTTTTGTCATTTGGTGCACCAGCTGTGTATAAAACAGAGATATTCTACTTCAGAATTACTCCAGGAGTCATCCGAATGATTATGTTCCTTAAATCAGCATGTGCTGATTTATGACAGTGCCACGTATCTTTAAGTGAGTTCATAGTATCCTTATTTGCTGTCCTGTATTAATGTACAGCTTAGCTGTCCAAATATTTCTCCAGTGTTTCTTGCAACTCTGAAAGGTTGATGGGAAGGATTTTAGTTTCTCACCTATCCTTAAAGTTTACATTCAAAGAGGCATCTCTGTTCAAGGATGGGATTTCTGGTGAAAACCACGGAGAGCTGTGCCAAATTGATAAAAAATTGGAGGCTGATATGGAAAGCCTCTGCTTGAAGAAACCAGTCTGAATCAGAGACAGTGTTACCTTAAATCTTAAGCAGTCATTTCTCAGACTGGCTTTTCTTTCTGTCTATTCTTTCATCTACCCATCCACAAAAGCCTTTGAAAGACCTTGGCTTTGGTGTAATGTGCAAAAGAAAGCTTTTTAAAAACTTCATTTTGTGAGAATAGAACCATTTGCCAATTAACTTTGCTCATGCTAAATAATGAGGATCTTACTAAAGGCTGAGGTAAAGTCCTGCGCAGTGCGGAGAAGGCATTATAATTGGGCCCGTGGTAAGAAATGGAGCACATACGTGACGCTCAACTTCAAGCATTTGCTTACATCCTCACTGAAGTTAGTAGTACTACTAATATGACTGTCTCTTTAATCACACTTAATTGCTTTACTGAATGACATTTTTTAGGCATATAGAATAATTGAAGATAATAACATTGACCTATTCCAACCTTGGGAAAAGGTTTTTTGGAACTGGACTGGAAAAATACATTGAAAAATAAAGACGGCGGGGGGAGGAGGGGGGGAATTAATTTTGAAAAAGTATCTTGACTCTTCTGCCTGTAATCATGAAAAACATCTATTTACACTCTCAAATAGTTTTGTGTGAGTTACAACTGCCACAAAGTGGGATATGTTTCATTTTTGTGACCATTCTGAGTGAGTTTATTAAAGCTAGGCTGAACAATTAAATCCTGATAGAGCTGGGTTTTGTGAGGAAAACTGATATATCCAGTTGAAATAAGTAGTAAAATAGCAGAGACATTTTTTCAAAACTGAGTTTCAACAATTTATTTCAGAATGAAATATTTAGATTGTTGCAAAATAAAGTGTATTTCAACTCAAACATACATTTGAATTTTTCAAAAGACTATTCCAGTGACTCAGTATCAAGTATTGAGAAGAATTTTATTGGGTTTGAGCTGAACTTTTTTGTAATCTGCATGTTCTTCACACAAAAACTGTATCATAGCTTCCCCCCCCCCC
>VXBL01005970.1:2751883-2770849 GCA_013400195.1 Aramus guarauna | reverse complement strand
TTTTTTTTTTTTAGGGCATGGCAGTTTCTGATCTCACTATGAATCAATCTTTAATAAATTTTTTCAGTCAGGTTTCCATGTAATTATAAAAGGTCAGTATAATGCATATAATTTATATGCATTTATTTATATACTGAACACAGTAGTGGCAACTCTAGCATAGCTCTACAAGTTGATGTTTTTTTCAGGAAAAAAAAGTGGAGTGATCACACCTTTTAGGAATATTGCTTACAATAGCGGAATTGTTCCAGGAATCTGTCATTGCATTAGGTGAAATCAAAACCAATTCTGAACAGAAGTTCATGTATACAAAGTTCTATTTCATTTTCATCTGTTTGGTGGAGGCTGTATTTGGGCTGCCAACAAATCTGTATAAATCTAAGTGACTCATAATTATATTTTGAGTTCCGGCAATATGTAAATACAAACTCTGACAGGGTGTTACTCAAATCCTTGAGGTATTGCTGTCTCTATGTGACTGTTGGTGACCATGTATGATTGATTCTTAATATAATCTGTTTATAAATTCCAATTTCTAAAAATACTGTGCTATAGCAAAAAGCTCAAACAAAGCTTCTTGTTACAGCTCAATATATATTAGGTCAGCATATGCAGTTTTCAAAATTATACTGGAAGTGAGAAATGATTTGCCCTTCATACTTTAAATTAGCTTACTTAAACTACTGAATGTCCTCTGCCTTGATAAAGTTTTCTTAGATGGAAAATCTTTGTATTTCCTTAGGGACATTTGGAATGCAGCAGTTAATGCTGCCCACTTAGCGACATGCAGTGTCGTTGATTATGAGTTCTGGGTGACACTTTACAAAGGAATTGTTTTGTGCTTCCGTTTTCAAGAGCATATCAGCAGGAGTGTGTGTGCTCATCTATTTGTCTATATATTGAGATATGTATATATAGACACACCTTTTTAAAAAGGCACTTAATTTAAGAACAGGAAAAAGCAAATCACTTACAACTGAATTTTGATGTGCTACCAAGCATAATGTGTGAAACCCAGATTGTGTAAAGTCTTTGGAGAAAAGCGTGAATATATGCAAAGTTTCCTGGCTTCATTGCAAACCTGAAATGGTTCTGATGTTTTGTCAAGTTTGCATAGTTTTTCTGAGTAAAGCAGAACCTGAACTTAATTGCAGCTGATTATTTCAGTGTTAGAAATCAGGTGCCCAGCATGTTGCATCAAATTTAAAACAACTCCATAAAGAAGAAACCTGTATGTACTATCACTTCTGCATAAAGATTTGGATAAAATAGGACCTGAAAACAGGAATGGAAAAAGAGCTGCTGCTTCTAAAACAATAAGAACTCTAAAGATTATGATTATCTTGCATATTAAAAGTCCATAATTTATCAAAACTTTGGTCTCTTTTGAAACTAGGAAAGGAGAGGTTGGACAAGGAGTTACTTCAGTTAGCTCAAAGGAAACTTTATTTTAATTAAAAGTCAAATGACTTTCTCTGTCAGCAATTTAAATATTGGAGGGAGGAAGATTCTAAGAAAGGGGAAAATGATATTGCCATCTCTGTTTCCTTCAAGCGTACAAATAATCTTGATTTGGACATCTTGCCCAAAACCAAGTATTTGGTAAAAGATCAAAGAAATAGGAGAAATTGTGGCCTTCTAATTTTTCATGCTCGGTGTAAACTCTTGATCTTCAATGTCCACTTCAGTTAAACCTGGAAGAGCTAAAAGAGAATAACAGGACTGTAAGTGAATGGCTTCCACTTTAAGGTAGTTCCAAAGCAGCCAAATTTAACCTAAAATGTCCAATAATGAAAGTCATGCTTTCCTTTTGAGTTTCAGCACTGAAATACTCATTTAATGGGACTGAAGCTCTCTACAGTTGACATCTCTAAGGAGCAGGAGAGCTATTTGCCAGACACTCCACCTCTACTGAGCTTTCTGACTCCCACTGCCTCACAAGTGAGTTGAGTTCTCTCAGCATTGCTTGAAATGGGAGAATTAAATGGAGAGGTAAGCTACAGCAAGGATATGTCTAGCTCTCTATTCCAGGCTTCTTAGAAGGAAACAGAAATAAGACTAATAGAAATATCTGTATTTTCTTCAGAAGAATAAAAGGACACAGGGCTGCCCCTGGGATTAAGTTCAGGATTGAGGAGGAAACAATCCTGTGATTCTTTTGTGAGAGCTATGCCCAGTTGGAACCTGAACTCAGTCCACTAACATGCCCAAGGCCTCACAGCAAACAACTGTACCTCCTTGTTCTGCTTTTCTGTAAAATGAAGGCAGCTTTTCATAGTGTTTAATCTGTTAGGCATAGCCAAAATTATGTAATGCTTATCTTCCTGTCTGAATGAAATTGGGATACAAATAATTCTTTTCCTTCCTTACTCTAGCAATAAAAGTTCTGAATAGATGCTGCGTACCCTCATGTACAGTTGTTACCCAAGTTAAAAAAACAAAAACCACAAACCAAACCAAAAAAATCCCCAAAAAGCCCACAGCAATGTGAAACTGATTTGTGGGGTTTTGTTGATTTGGGGGTTTTGAGGTATTGTTTTGCTGGGCTTTTTTTTTTTTTTTTTACACTTCCTGGTCTCAGCTCTGCTATTATCAGCTAAGCTATTACTTTTTTTTTTGGCTTAAAATATAAACTCTTTCATTTGCTATATCCTATTTCACCAGAATGCAGGTAACTCTTACAAATAGCGGTATAAATTCTCTCAATCCTGTGTTCTCTCAATAGTTTGCCATTTCTTGACATTTCTCAATAGTAGCTCTGTCTGTTGCTTTAGAGCCTCACCGGAGTACAGGACTCAGTCCAAGCAGTAGGACATGTTTTTTTTTTTGTTTTGTTTTGTTTTGCCAGGGTTTTTTATTTAGTTTTTCAGCAACCAAGAATAGGCATGGGTTCTTGTAGCCTAAAGACCCCCATGTGGTTTCCTAGTACCAGAATCTCCCACTACACTCATTCCTAATAGAATAAATGGATGGCTCTTCTCTGGAACAGCACTGTATCTTACAGGTGGGAAGTTATGAGGGTACTGAGTGATTGCAGCCTTCTAATGAAGGATTCAGAGTTCTTGAAAGCAGGATGAGGAATACCTAGATAGACTAATTTCCTTCCTGAGTCAGTTTTCCAAGAGCTTGAGCATTACCTTCTACCTCAGCTAAGTGGAGATGATGGTAGAATTAACATTTGCTCCTGCAGATGACTTTGTCCAAAGTACTGGCAACTTTCATCTTCCCATGTGAACACCAATGCAATAGTATCATTCTCCTTAGCTATGTTGCTGTCTTATGGGAACTGATTGGCATCCTTCAATGTTGCTTGCTACCTGAAGAGCAAGGAGACTGCTTTTCTTCCAGCAGAACATGACAGCTGAGTGTTTTCTCATCTAATAGGGCCCCATATGCCACAGGGTCTCAGGAGGGAAGAAATAACAAATGCTCTAGCTGCTTATGTATTCAGTTCTAAAAGAGGGAAGGTCACCTAGCCCTAACTCACAGATAGAAAACTCAGTTTGGCTGCTATTTGACAATTTGTTCCCATTAACCATAAGTCTGCAAAATCACACTAGTGTAACAGGTGCGTTCTACCTTGACAGCCAAGTCATAACACACCAATACTGTATGAAGTCCAAACTACTATCCAGTCATTGCATATGCTGAGCACGTGCATAAGTAACATCCTATTCCATTTCCTGAATGTCAGCTTGGAGCCCTGATTCATGCCATTTCATTGAAACTCCCTTGAGGGTTTTCACTTGGGGAAGCTGTTATGCAAGCATCAAGTAAATGTAGTTACAGCCATAGGCAGCTGAATGCCCAAGAGTCCTTTCAGGAAATCTGGGTTTCCAAATCTGGGGCATTCAGATCCTGTGGATGTTGATATAGTGATCCCAACTAAAACATAAATGGATGATGACAAGGAGGAAAAAGGTAGAGGTAATTGTGTATTTGTGGATGGAGAGGAAAATCGACTTACGATTTGAAATAGGTCAGTTAGAAAGTGAATGCATAGCAACAGAAAGAATCTCCGCTATATTTACCAGCAACATAAAATGCTCTGTGACTCTTGTGTGTATGCCAGTCATCTTTTAGTCTCAAAATGACATTCACTGCTTTGTTTAGTACCTCAGCACTTAGGGGAAAAAAACCACAGAATATTTATATGTTGAGTGAGAGGAAATGACCCTTAAAAGTTACTATAACCATAATTTCAGCACAACTGTGAAGACTGTAAATAATGTGAAGTGTTTTCCCTCTTGATCATCTAAAGGACTTATATGATTTCAGCACTATTCTGCATTTCCTTTCATCTTGGACATCTCAGTTTTGGAGTAGTCTTGATTCCTAGAGTGGATTAAAATGTACAGTGAGATATGCAACAGTCATACTTGTATCATAGGAAGCCACAGTGGCCACTTTTTGGTAACTCTTGCATTGATTTTAGAGTGCACAATGTATAGTGATTAATACAGTAATTTTCAATCAATTAATTCCTTATTGATAAATTGTTCTTAATCTGTAGGTGGAAAAAATGCCAAGTAGGCTCACTTCCTATGTCAAATTTCTCAAACTAAGAGAAGAAAGAAATTTTTTTTTTCTTTTAGACAAAGAACCATCAGTATAGATTGGTGTTCTTGGGCTCCCAAGAAGCCCGTAGTAGAACTGAGGAAAGCATTTAACTACAATTTAATGCTTGAACTAGAGGAGAACCACTTCAAGAACAGGAGTACACAGTACATGGTACTAGTGGACCAGTCTGATCTAATCTAGCCATCTCCAGGACACCTCCTTGGTCTAGTCCTGCCTCTGTGGGGGTGTAGAAGATAAATACTTCTATATGAAGTTGAGATTGGGAGCCAGAACCATCTGTGGAAGAAAACTGGGTATATTAAAATATGCCGGAGTATGGTACAGTCAGATGGGTAAATGATATATCTGAACCACAGTAAGCTCCAAGTGCTTGTTCATTTAACCAGCAAAATTGCATCCACACTAGAAAGATTTCACAGCTTTAATTATGTTTTTGGATTAATTAAAGCAGTAAAACTTTCTAATGTAGATGAGCCCTTGTTCATCTCATTTCTTTGCTTCCAGCATGCAGTCTATTGGATTTGCAGTGGAATTTAGACACCCTTATTTTGTCATTTTGCGTACAACTTAGTAGGGCTCCTAACGACTTCACCCACTCTTGTGTTAACTTTTGTCTCGCCATTTTCACTTCATGACTGCACACTTCTTATAAATCAGCTCACACTACAGCTCTTCTTGGAAGCACATTTTCCTAGGCTCTGTGGTTTTCAAGCATGGTGGGGTTTTATTAGCAAATTTGGTACAGTACAATCAGCATTACACTTGAAATGGTCTTATTTATCCTCTGATTTTTGACCCCTAGATGTCTGGCATGCAAACAGGTGCTCAGATACCTCTTCTACTGTAACAGAATTTGCTTTCTGTCCACACCAGTAATTTAACTGAGGCAATGAATATGACAGATGGTCCTGACATATAGGGCCAGTGGTGTCAGCCTACTTATAATGGTTTCTTTCTTTCAGTCTTTTTTCCCCTCTTTTGGCCCAAATATGAAGGTTTTGAAAAAATAACAAGGATCAGATGTGTAGATAAAAGATGAGAGTGCATGACGAAAAGGACAGTAATGCGTACTATACATGTGAGGAGGTACTAGAAGAGGTATGCGAAGTGGTAGTTTCTGAATTTGCTCATCTTCAGTGGGCTGCTGTTTGCCGTGCTTGCCATCATACCTAAAGGCTCTGTCCAGTTAGGAGCACACGAAATAGCATTTTTTGCTGCACACTGTTGTATCAGTTGAGTAGCATAAAATAATTTTTCAGGTCATGGCTTTGTACTGAAGCAGTCTCTGTGCCACTGGAAAAGCTTCCAATTTCCATAAAAGATAGATATTAGAGTAGGAATGGCAACCCCAAGAGCTCTAAGTTTATGATTAAGGTCTACAAATCATAAAACTGGTTTAAAATCTGAAAATTTTAAAATGGATAATTCTCTCTTACTTGGACCTTTGGGACACATATTTTGATAATTTTAAATATTTTCTCTACCATCATAAAAACTTTCATCTTTCCTTTCACTACTTTGTGAAAATATTAACTTTACTTTTTTAAAATAGCCTGTTTGGAGACTTAATAAGTTATAACAGGTTTCCTTTTAAGTCACAACTCTTGCAACTATGCAAAAAAATTGAAGCATTAAAAGAATCTTAAAAAATGTTAACGTTAAAACTCGTACTATGAAGTAATACCAATCCAAATAAGTATTTCTACAATTTGATGGTACAAAATGAACTAGTTTGAATCCTGAAATTTTTGGCCTAACTATACTTCTGCTTTTGTTCTGTGTAGCAATGGAAGAGTCAAAAAGAATTCTCTGCCCTCTGGTATTGCTGATGAAAACCTGTGGACTACTTCATAATGAGTTATAAAGCTTATGCATGTGCTCGTTTATAGTATAATTCCTAAGGCTATACTGAGTCACTGAAGTGTTTAATGTATGCATATGTTTGTCTGATTTAATAACAATCTGCTGAGAAATAAATAAGAAGGTGAGACCTTGGGTGGTTATAGACCTTCACAGGGAAGTACTGTTGGATTAACAATTTACTGTTAGTTTAGTTGCAGTTGCTGATTGTAGGATTGTCACTCAGTGAGAATGCAAAGGAAAATATATTTTAAATAATGTACTGACTATTAAAAAACAAACAAACTCAAAAAACCCAACCAACCAAAAAAACTTACTAACAACAAACTCCTCTAGTCCCTGGTAAATATGTTTGGATTTAAAAGACAGTGCATTAATTATTCATCCATCTATGCCTCACCAGACCCAGGAGAATCATGGCCTGAGCTGCTGTATCCTGCAAATCAGTTTTTTTTCTTCCTTGGGAGGCACCACAGATTTCTCCCTGGGAAAGATGCAATCACAGAAAACCCTCAGAGGCAAAGTTAATCCTGTGAGCAGGCGAGTGAACCCATACTATACTCAGGTTTTTGTTACAAACAGTTTCTCTCAGATAGAAACATATGTGGCTGGTGTTGCTGGCAGGAGTTAAAGGTACTGCAATATTGCAATTTCAGCCAGCAAAAATGAAAACTGGCTCCAGCCAAGTCACTTCCACAAGATCTGCAAAAATGTGCAATAGTTAGTTTGGGGTTTTTTTCACAGCAAAGTCCCCAATAATGGTGATAAACAGGATTAAAATATGGGAAATCTTTCTGATTACAAAAAGGTGGACAGTCTTATATCAGCATTAAATGGATTTTAGAAGCAATGAGTACTATTTTTAGGCTTGAGTTCATAAACAGAATGGGACAAAAGGTCAGTCTGGCGCATATGGCTCATTTACTGTTAAGCCGCACAAAGAACCTTGTAATAGCTGGGTTTTATAATAACTGAAAAACCAATGGATGAGTGGGTACAGAGAATTAACTTCATAATCTGAATGTTGCATTTGAATGTTATTGAAAACAATTATAACTATTTGAACCACTAAACTATATTTACATGTTGTGAGTTTCCCTGTTGAGATAGTTCCCTGGTTTTCTATCACACATCACTGGCTGGTAGATATTAGGCTGCAGTTAATAGCTTTGCATTACATGGCAATATTATTTTGAGTACCTGAATGCAGCAGTAGCAAAACATCATGGGTTGTAGCTGTGGTCAGATTAATACATTCATACAAAATGAGGAGAAAATGAATGTTGTGCTATGAATAACTCTAGTTAGAAAAATGTCTCTTGTAAGAAGGAGCAAACTTAATAGTCTGCAGCAAAAACACAGAAGTAAAGAGCATTGTGACACTGTAAGGAACATAAGGGAGCTTTGGTATGCTGTCAAAATCCCCTGTATCCCTCTAAGGAGAAAAAGGATTTACTCCATGTTATTCTCCTCCTCAGGAAATGGAATAACACCTATAAATATTTAAACATCTAGAGGAGAACCAAGCAACAGAATCTGGGTTGCAGTCAGCCTTTTTGTAATCATCCCTCTGCCTCCTGGACGGGAACTAAGCCCAGTGGGGAGAAGCAAGTTGAAGGCACTGACATCTGACTGCAGGGAGCTTGCCAAAGGCTGGCAAAGCTCTGAGTTTCTGTGGAAAGGACTTACAGCCAATTCCTTTAAGTGCAGGTGATATTTGAGATTTATGGGCTCATTTCTCCAGGTGGAGGGGATGCAGCAAGCTGCAAGACAGAGGGACCGATGAGGACAGGTGAGGCTATTTGTGCAGCTGACTGAGAGGTGACCTGGGTGAAAAGCCTGGGAAGTGGCTGCTGACAGAGAGGACCCCCTTCGGCTCTTGTGTGAAGTGAATTCTTCTTCACTTGCAGATTGAGGCTTTGGGAATGTGAGACTGCAAAACAAAAAGCCATATGGGAAGACTAACTGGACATCGCTGCTTCCCTTAACAGGTTCAATCCAAGAAATAGAAATGCTACCTGAAATATTTGGAGGTAACAGTAACACTTCAATATCAAAACCAGCGTGAAGTGAAAGATGAAATGCTGTGCAGCAGTGCTTGCTGTGAGGGGACAAACGGCTACAAGTATCTTCATTCCTGCTTTGCCTTTCTTTTGCTTGTGTGTGTGACCATAATGTCTTCTGACATATACTTTTTTGTTTGATATCTTTCCTTTAAGTTTCATGCAGGTTTTTTTTATCACTGGGAACAGAATTTCTCTCGCTGCAAACAGAAAGAAGGCTGTGTTGAGCTCAGGTGTGATAACAGGCTGCTGTTTCTGAAAGGGCAAAATCTCAAGCATCTTTTTGTAACTGCTTTAGCAAGGACTTAGCAGGGCAGACCTTGCAGCTGTAGTAGGAAACATCATTTTTTTCCTCCATACTGTGATGGATGGCTATCAACAGTGGACCCCTGTAAACTAAGAAAACAGTTCTTCCTCATACCACAGTCGGCAGAGCACTCTATGGTGGGACTCTGCTGCCTTAATTTAGACATCTGCAGCACAGACATCTCTAGCTGAGCTGGGCATACAGAGTACTTTTATAGTCCATGGAGAGAAATAGGGAATGATTTGTCTTATTCTACAGTAAATGTCTAAAGTGCCATATAAGTCACACTTTAGAAATGCCTATGTCTCTCCAAGGACTATTAAGATGTTGTAGATAAGTAGTTGAAGACTTCTGAATTTACCCATCTACAGACAGGTGAGATGGGATCCTTTCCCTGGCCCTCAAACAAAACAGTGAGACAGCTGCTGGCTGGTGCTGCAGACAGCTTCTAAGCCACACGTGCCTGGCTGCTGCCGTGTCAACACTGCCCCTTCCCACAAGGTCCTTTCCTGCATTTTCTGTTTCAGCTTCCCTGCAGGTCACTACCTCTGGGCCTGCTGCCCCTTGCATAGCATCTGGTGCAGCTTTTGGTCTTCCTGAGAGAGCCTGTAGGTAGGGAAATTGCTTGCTATCGCTTTAGGGCTCCCATTTACCTCTGTTAACATAATAATTTCTACCCCATATCCACAGACCATGCATAAAAGAGCATCCATAGGATGAGATCCAATTTTCATGATTTTCACTTTTATCTACCAGGCTTTTAATAAATTCAGAAGACCGCACAGTATTTAGCTCAAACCCAAACCTAGCAGAAAAGGACACCTTCTTTCCCATGGCCTAGCCTTAGGCTACTCTGCTTCAATTTCAATCCCAAGGTGTTTCTCTTAAGCTTATTTACAGAGGAGGCAAGTGCTGAGTTTGGTTTTCTGTTTCCTTGCACCACACAGTCATTTACACTAATGAGAACAGGATTGCAACTGCTCCATGGTCAAAATGAGGACTCAAAACAGAAATTATGGGCCAGATTAAGTTCTAATTTGCATCTAATTCTGGATGAAGTGTCCCTTCTTCTCTTTTCACTCATACTAGCTCTGTTTCAGTGTTGCTTTAGGGTTTCTTCTGTCCTGCTTCTGTGTTGTGGATTAGTTCCTTGATTGCAATGTGATTTCAATAATATCCATAATTGCTCAAGTTTCAGTAGCTAACTATGTTAATTGAGGAGCTGGACAGATGGCTCAAGCATCTGATAGTAAGCTTACTGCGCTGAAGTGATGTAGCCATCAGGATTTGAAGTGTTACCATGGGAATGCACTTCCAAAGGCTATTGAGTGCTAGAAGCATTACACAGTGACACTCCTGTCAGGGCTGTAGTGACACTAGCTTTTAAGAGATCAAAAGAGGCAAGAAAGGGTCAGTTTAAAAAATCCCTGGAGAAATACTATGATATGTCGGTATACTCCAATTAGCTGCTGTATAATCAACTAATGGTTCTTTGCACATGCACTCCATTAAGAGCATCAAAGCTATGAAGAGCCTTTGTTTCTGGAATAAAGTAGAACTATCATTTTATAACTTTCATTGTAGACTTTAAATTGACATAAAATCTTTCTGGTTTTCTAAATCCTCTATTCATCTCTCTAGAAAGACTTTTTCAGTGGCTTTTAAAGGAGAATGGTTTGGTAGCTAAGAATTGAGGTGTGGTTTCAGTAAAATCCACAATGTTTTAGGTTTCTGTAGGTAACTGAATTGCGAAGGTGGCTCAAGCATCTTACATGAAACTTGCAGTGTTGAAATGATGTAGACATTGGCCTCAGGGTAACATATAGCTCTTACTACTTTGTGTGCTTTTGAGCAAGTCCTTCTATTTCTTCATAGCAGAATAATTGAAATTTAAGCCAATATATTTTACCTTACAGTTTGAGTAGGTTGAGGACATGTTAGTTACCAGTCTGACAGATGGAATTCCTTACATGGTTACATTCAACAGCATGGGAACACAGTAAATGAGGGCCCCAAGCTCCTTCCACCCCCATAACCCCTGTAGCCCTGCCCCGTTATGCTGCACTGTCATAGCATCTTCTGCAGGGAAAACAAATGATTTACGCATATTGTTGAGAGGCATGTTTCAGAAAAGATCAGTGAAAGTAGTTCCCTGCATGCTCTGCCAGCCCTTTTCTTCTGCTTCTCGCTTAAAGGAGAGTTTCTGATCAGGACACACCGAGCTGGGTCCCCTTTAATGCCATGCTGTACAGGCATAGCGAAGGTGGCACCTACTACTTTAGGAAAGGCACTTCAAGGCACCGAGGATGTCCATTATCAAGGTCTGCAAATATCTAGTCATACGGATATATCAAAGGAGTTTCATCCACTCTCTTAATTCTCTGACTTTGGGGGTTTTTCCCTGTGTAGATTTTCTGTGTTTTCATGGGGCTCTGTTGAAAGTTATACAGGATTAATTGGTGTTTTTCTTTTGGTTTCAGTGAGCTTTTCAGCCAGTCTGTAACTAATGTCTAAACCGCATCCTTGTCTTTTCCTTAGATAATGTTATCATGTCCACATGTTGCCATTTAATCTTTCACATAATCATTTCTGGAGAGGAAAAAATAATAAACAGGGACCTGACACTGCAGATCAACTGGAAAACCTGCCAGTGGCTTTAGTAGAAGGTTTTCTTGAGTAGAGAAATTATCTGATTCATGCCCATCACCATGGTAACTGAGCACTGTGTAGAAAATTACCTATATCTGTAAAAGAGTTTGCACATACACCGGATTCTTTCCTCTTCCCCCCCGCCGCCACCCCCCCTTCCCCCCACTATGATTTAAGAAATTCAGTGGATTTTTTCCTCTATCTTTGTGAGAGTTACATGAAGTGGAGACTAGGGCCTGTGTTTGCTTTGTTATGTAGAGTAATTCCCTAGGGTAAATATATTTACCCTTTATCATCTGTTCATATACATAATGCATATCTGTAGCTGAGTTGGCTAGCAGTTAAAAAGTTTTTTTTTTTCTTTTTAACCTTTCAGCTGAAAAGATGCATAATATAAACTCCATCTGCAGATATAACATCCTGAGCGCTGTGTATTTCCAAACCCCTCCAGCAGGTGGGCTTTATATTCCAGGTCACATGAAATTATTTTCTTTTACTGAATTACTGTGATGTATCACAAGAGTTCCTGGGTGTGATGCCCCATGTGAAACAGGCATGGCTGGAAATTCCAGCCAGTTCATGAGAAATGGATGTGACACACCACAATTTCCAAATATTGGTGGGGGTTTTTTACCAGAAGCTTTGAAGTTGCTATTTTTTCTGAAACCAAATACATTCTGAAAGGCTAGATTGCATGGCATAAGTTGTACTTTTGATACCTCCATTTCTGACAGTGGTTTTCAACAACAAAAGAAGGGCTGTCCATGAAGGTCATTCACAAATAGAACTGTGTCTGTTTAACTGCCACACTTCACCAGTGAGAATACAACAGGAAGGGAAAAAGAGAAAAAGAAGAATAGTTTGACTATTCCGTTTCCTCCTAAAATGTATTTATATTGTAGTGCTTTATCTCATACTTGGTAATTTTCCATCACTGGGCACTTTTTTAGAATCTGTACATTTATTTTGTAATTTAGAGGGGAGCTGAGATCTCTGGAAAATCTGTTTCTAGAGTATAATCTTCACAGTATTTGTCTGGTTATAGAAAAAGCCATGGAGAGGAAAAGGTCTGTCTGCCTGGGGCCTTGCCACATCTCTCACTTAGCCAATGCAATCCATGTTGCCGTGATTTCAAAGAAATGTTGTGACTGAATGGCTCTAGGCAAGATGGCCAGCTGTGCTTGCCATTTTTTATTCTAAGTAGTAGTCCCTTTGCAGGACTTGTAGCTGGAAGGAAATCTTAAAATTGTAAAATGAATCATACTTGAGTAGAAAAGGAATATACACTGGCACTACTCGAGACAGGGGCTGGAACACATGAGCTTCATTTTCACAGTGAAAAAAGTCCTTTGGTGGCTAAATACATTTGTGAATCAGGGTTGTCGACAAATCCTAGCCCTGCTTAAATAAGATGGTAGTGATTTCTGACTTGTGACATATGAACCAACAGCATGATATTGTATTGTTTTCATTGCAGTTTTGCACTGCTAATAAAGTACTGCCCCTCACTCTGATCCATGAAAATTAGCAACAAAAGCATCCTGCTGAAATGAACCAAAAGCTCATCACTGGCTGTTCTGTTCTTCAGGCCATTTAGAGCACCAGGTTTTATTAATTTTCTTTGAGGGCACTGTGTGTTGCTGATGCAAATTTTTGATTTTTCAAAAGTCTGCTTCATTTCCACACATACACACAAAAGGTCTAGAAATGCCCATGCTTCAGATCTTATGCCTTGTCTGAAGGGCAGCTTCAGTCAAAAATAAATGACAAGCACTTATTTAACAGAACAGCTCCTTGGTAAACTTTGAAGCGTATCTGTTTATTTTGCCTAACAGGTAAAATATGTGCTTTTTTCCTTCTGCTGTTATCAAAAAGGAACCAATACAGGGCATGTGCATTCCCCTCTATCCTGTCCATCATCATCAGACCTATCAGTCCTGCTTTGACTATAGAATATTCTTAGGCAAAAGGTAGAAAGCTTGTTTTTGCATGCTCCAGGTCACTCTTGCCAAAGAGCTGTTTTTCTTCATGAAGTTGTGCATTAAATACTTCTTTCACTCAGTATCTCTTCCAGCCTCCAAAATGTACTAGGTTTTATGCTTGATTTGTCCACATTTCTAAAAAAACTGCTAATCTTTTTTTTTAGTTTCCTTTATCTTAAACCATAATTATATGTTAAAAATAAAAACTCCAAACCTACAGGTGCTAATGTTAAAGTAGCAACATTTATTTGTCTCATAAGAAGTATTTTGATAAAGATTTTTGCCCTATTATCCACAGATCAAGAGGGGATTGGTGAGGGAATTGTGGTATAACCTAAAGAGAATGAGGACAAACCTTTCAAAAGGATCTATGGGCAGTTTGTGTTGTGCAGTAACAGAAGAGAGGGCAGAGATGCTCAAGGTAGCACCATCTCAAACTGTCGTGTCCTCACGGTACGTACACTGCATGTTTGAGATACCAGCTGTCCTAAATTATTACTGGAAGTCAGTGCGGTGCTGTGCCTAAACTAATAATTGTTTCTTCTCACTTTATGACTTTAGAGACAATGCTGAGCAAAGGCAGCTAGTCTGCTGTGTCACTACTAGAGGTGGCAGCTTGTCTAGTGTCTTGGCATCTCATTGCTCCAAATGCTTTTTAAGTGTCGGGGTCCTTTTTTGAAAGGTCTTTTTTTTAACATTTAATTGTGTCGAAGTGACATAGGTTACTATAGAATAGTTATCAAAGATCTTTAGAAGTTTATACTCCAAATGCCAAGTTTCTGTTAGGCTTTAAAAAATATTTACATGTTGATTTCGTATTGATTTCAGTGCCTACATTTGAAAGTCCCATTAGATGCCATCAGCATCTCTTAGGTGCAGGTGAAAATGCCTAGATGCTTGTGAAAGTTAGATGTTCATATCAAGAAACATCTGCCATACACTGCCATCTTCACCCCTGTAGAACAGCAACATGCAGTTGAAATTATCAGACTCGTACACGGTTAAAATGCAGTCTGAATTTAGCTCCTTTATAAAGTAGTAGACCATTTTTGTCATATACTTGTATTTAAAACACTTGAGCAACCACACTGGGATTATTTGCCACAAGAGAATGAAATAATAAGAGGTGGTAGTTTTGTGGTGTACAACTGCATAAGTTCCATCTAGAGCCCACTGACCTTTGGCCAAAGCTCTGCTTTCTCTAAAAATGTCTTTCCTAGCAAATAGCTATTGCATACTGAGAGGGTATGAGGCATGGAAATGGGTCAGGTGCTGGCTTCACCATCTCAGCAAGGTAAGAAGGGAAAGAAGGGAAAACTGGGACTGAAAACTGGAACTCTGGGAGCCATGTCATTGAATCACACAGCTTTGGAAAGTATTTCTCGCATAACACCACCTTTGTGTCACATTTTGCTCAAGGCAGTATGTAGAGCTAAACTATTGTCTCAAATTCCATGATAAAATCACACAGCAGTCTTTACTGAAGTATAGAAAGACTGTTTAACTGTCTGTGCAAGATGCCTAGTGAAAATGTTGTTCCAGAATGCAGAAAGCCAAGTTCTTTGGTTTTCTCAATATTACAGTGATGGAGATGATAATGCAGCTGGATCATTAACTTCAACAATGTCAGCATGTTCTCACCATTGCATTTACATTAATTAGCCTACATATTATTATTTAACAGCACGCTTCTCTTAGATGAATTCACTAATGTACTTTTTGGCTCCCACTATGTAGAGTACCTCTGCTTCAAAAGTAAGCTATTAAATGCTAAAAAAGGTATGAAGATTTGTGGAAAGACACACAAATGTGTTCACATTTGAATAGGAGTGCACAAAGGCATTGAATGATAACTTTCCTGCAGAAATCTCTTGCTGCTTACTATGCAAAAGTCTTTGTTTCTACCTCATGTGCAGGCAGGAAAGAAACAAAAAGCAGCGTATCAAACCCAGAGGAGGAGTGGATGTTTATGGACCTGAGAAATGAGATGAATGAATGGTTCCAGCCAGCTTGTTTTAGCATAAATTAAGACACTGTTCACAGTCCAGAGAAGGAACAGGAAATATGCTGAGTACAGATCCTTACAGCTGCTCCCTGTGTACTAAGCACTTGGGTTATGAACAACAGTTAGTCTTCATTGCTTTCTTCTACTGCATCTCCTCACAGCCAAACTAGTCACTGAACTTGAACTACATCGTGTTTGGAATAAAATGTAATATCTGTGGGGGGTTTTATTTTAAATCTCTTTTCATAACCATCAGAGTTATGAAAAGCCTCTTGGTCAAGAGGTCAAATATGGAATGTGATACTTTAGTTTTTGCCTTATCTCTATGATGTCTTTAGCTGCAGAACTCAGCCTGCTCCTGTTAGTAGAACAGGGACACCTGAGCTCCATCTTGCTCTCAGTAGCTATGAACTTGGTGTTGCAAATAACTTATGCAACTAGAATGGAAAAACTGAAGCATGTAGTCAATCACATAACTGAAGAACTCGGGGGCTTTCCAAGAAGTATATTGGCTTTGAGTTGTGGGGTTCCCTTTTCTTCCCCCCTGCCCCCAAACTTTCTTTTGAAAATGAACAAAGAACTCCTATATTGTGTGATGTAAATCTAACTGTAAAAAGAGGAAAATGCACTATAAATGTAGAAAGAGAGTCCAAGGCAAAGAAACCAGAGAGCCTCCATGTGAGAGACATAGGGTAAGAAAAAGACAAACTTCTTAATGAAGTAATTTGTTGTTGATTGATGAATATTTCTGTTTGTCAAATCTCTTGGTAGGTAAGCAGCATTAGCATGGGGAGAACTAGCCTCTTCTGAAGGCTGATGCACAGTTTGACCAAACATAGCATGAAATATAAAGGTTACATCTTTACGTCAGCAGGGTCATCTTTCAAATATGAGTCTAAAGCCTTACTCTTTTAATGCCCTTTTAAAATAACATACAGACAAGATGCAACTGCCTATAATGGATGAGACAGTGAAAGCCAAGCTTAAATATGAGAGCCTAGATTTAATGTATTATTGGTTAGCAATGAGATTAGGCAAATTTGACTAGAATTCCATTTCAGGCTGAACATGAAACCTCCTGATGTCATTTGCATGATGCCATTCAACAGATCGAAATCCTACTTCAGATAAAAGAACTGCCAAGATCTCTTTTCTGGGTGTGTTTAGAAATCAGAGTTGCAAATAAATTATGCCTTTGAATACAAGAGGCATGTACAAATTAATATTATTCTTTGCCAAGGGGCCAAAATTTCATTCATGAACTAATATCCATCAAATATGATGACTTAGGTTGATAAAAGAATGAATTAAGCAAGAACTTAAGGCTTCCCCTACCCATGAAATTGAATGTTTATTCAATAAGAATCAAATTAAAACTGTTGTATTGATTCAGTTAGTCCTGTAGAATGTAGTCTTTTGATATTGATATTTTTAAACTGTAGTTATATTAGCAAATGCAGGCTGAGGAATGGGTGAATTGCATGGATGTCAATCCCATGAAAATGTTCATTGCACACCTGTGGTGCCAACCATGAGCAATTCATGATCATGTCTTTATCAATTCAGTAAGTACTACAGCCTTGATGATACTTTAGGGGAAAAAAAATAAATCTATGTTGTAACACTGACGAGAAAACAACTGTCTAAATACTTCATTATCTTTGATTTCATTTATGTCTGGAGAGATGCAGGGATGATGGTATCTTTTTCTAACCCAGATAACTCTGTTCTTAGTCTTGGGTTATATACTTCCCTAGGACTTCCCTAGGACAAAAAGTGCAGAATGTTACCCACTAGTCATGATACCAGGCGCAAAATTAATGGACTCATTAACCTTAATCAGCTTGTTTTAACTGTGAAGATCTCATGATCTGAAGAAGATAGTACCTTTAGCTTACAATCATAAATAAGCATTTATCACCCACTGCTGCAGGGCAAACTTTCCTTTAAAACACTGAAAATATGTTAGATGAAGCTTTTGTGGTTTATCTGAAAAACAGAATATATACAATCTTCTAGACACATACAGGTGGTGTTAAAAAGGCAACTCCCCTGTTCCCCAAGATCTGCACACTGTAAACTGGAATTTGTTTTAGTTAACCTGGAGAATATTGGTTTGCCATTGTTGCCCATGTGTGACACTTCTTATTAATATTATCTCACTAGAGTATATATAGGGAACTGTTTTATTTCTATTATTGTGCTATCAACAACTTTGAGAAATATTTTGATTCATTCATGCTAATCTCAGTACTGCAATATTGAGTATTCTTTGAGAGTTCAGCTTTCGGCATCTATTAGTAACATGTTCTGTAACGTACACTTTTTTTTTGTTGATATGTCTGTAACTTTGTTCTTCTTAGCTAGGAAAAACCAAACACAGACATCAATATTTTTTTAGTATTTGAAATGAGAATAGATGGGATTTTCATGCAACCTTAGCTTATGGTTTTTGGTAAGTGACAGTGAAAGAGATGATCCAAAAATGCATTTGCTCATCAGTTAAAGATCTGACTTAAGCTTATGTAGATATATTTTAGCCAGCTTTACCCCAGCTAGCCTGATAAAATCTGTGCAAGCTAGCCCCTCCAAAACTTACCCACTTTCTCAGACTTGTAGCCTGCAACGAGATCGTGCTTGGTGTTGTGTGTGCTTACAATGATTTGTTTTGTTAGCTCTAGTTCGTCTACACAAGCAACAATTGCAGACTAATTGCTGTATAACATGAGGATATTTATGCAGTTGTGATTGTATGGGGTATAATAAAAAGTGGCAGTTGGTTGCCTGTTTTGTTTTCTGTTGTGATGCTCAGAAATTCTGCCATAAGGATTTGTATGCATTGCTTGATTGCTACCATTCATCTTGGAGCTCTTTATACTATTCTTAAGCAAAACAGACCTAAGACTGCAGGGATTAACAGGCCCCATAGCAACTCCCACAAAATAGAATCATAGAATGTTTAAGGTTGGAAAAGACCTCTAGGATCAGCAAGTCCAACCACTAACCCAACACCACCATGTCTACTAGACCATGTCCCGAAGTGCCATGTCTACATGCTTTTTGAACACCACCAGGGACGGTGACTCCACCACCTCTCTGGGAATCCTGTTCCAATGTCTGACCACCCTTTCAGTGAAGAAATCTTTCCTAATATCCAACCTAAACCTCCCCTGGAGCAATTTGAGGCCATTTCCTCTGGTCCTATCACTTCTTGTTTGGGAGAAGAGACTAACACCCACCTCACCACAACCTCTTTTCAGGTAGTTGGCGAGAGCAACTCTTTAGGAATGGGGTAGACCTGGCATATGCTGTCCAGTGCTCCACCACCTTCACAGTGCTTGGTGGGTGTAGCACAGGGACAGGAGAAAACTAGAAGGAAAGACTCTGTGTTGCAGCACATCTCCTAGGTAGCCGAAAGAGGCAACTGTAGGACAGAAAGCCTCTCAAGCTGAACCAATATTTGAGAGGCACAATAAACACAAAGATTTTTCTTTTTTTTCTCCTCCTCCCCCCCCCCCC
>VXBL01005970.1:2723519-2745914 GCA_013400195.1 Aramus guarauna | reverse complement strand
AAAAAAAAAAAAAAGGGGGGGGGGTGGGGGGCAAAAAACCCAACTCCTCAACCTAATCTGCTGTCACAGCTTTGTTTTTTTTCCTAAGTGGGCTGCCAGCAGGGCTCCTGCTAATAGCCTGATGTCTCAGCATGCTACGCTTTTTAGACCTATTAATTTCATAAACAGAAACATCAGTGCTTCTCCTCCCTTCAGGCTTTAAAGGGCATGTCTATACTCAGTCTCTATCAGCTGTGGCTGCTAGAGCTGTATCTCTGCTACATCGTGCGACTGCTTTAGCTCTCAAATGTTCCTGCCGTTGTTCTGATGATATTGGAAAGTAGGCTGAATAAGAATAAAGCACTGAGCTGCCTCTTTAATCAAATGGGTTTCCTGCATTGTCCTGTAAGGGGTTGAGGATAAATGGCACCGCGTTATGCCATTATCCTCCTTGGCACTGCTACCGGTGCTCTCCGTTAGGACAAACAAAGCTGCTGTTCTGGGAAGTGTTATGATCCACTCTTTTATTATATTCCCCCTGTTTCCTTGGCTTCTCTGCCTGGTTGCAGCCTGCCTGGGGAGGGAGAGAGGAGGCTCTGAGTGCATCCCCTCTGCCTGTCCCAGGGCAAGGGCACAGCAGGAGGCCCGTGGCCTCCTCTTCCTCAGGAAAAGGAACCAAACACCTTCTGTTTTTTGCCCAGGAACCAAACACCTTCTGTTTTTTGCCCAGATCGTCAGCAGAGCTGCCCTGCAGCAGTGCTGCTTCTCAGGGCAAAGTTGTGTTTTGCAGCTGCTTCCCTCCCGATGAAGTGAGAACTTGTTTTCACAGAAAAATGTTTAAAAACTTAATCTCACTCGCTGACAGTCTTTTATATTGTAATACTGCTTTTAAAGATGAGCTTTTTCTATTGAGATCCAATACTTTTCTAATTTTGAGTAAAGGAGGGGAAATACTGCTTTGAGAGAGAGATTTTCAGAGTCAGATGACAATTTAGGAATACAAGAAAAGGGAAATTAATTTCATAATCAGGTTATAAACAAAGGCCACGTGATTCCTCTGTGCTATTAGAGCATGCAGAAAGAAGCAGTGTGTGCTCTGGGGAACTGTTAAACTGCACAAATCCTGCCATGGAGAGGAGCTCAGGCAGAGTCCTCGCACAGCCACAACCCTGGGCTCCTTCTTGAGCCTCTGAAGGATTCTGCCTACAGTGGCACGGTGGCCCTGGGGACCCACCAACACATCGGCAGGATGGATCCTGGACTCCTTCAACACACACAAATAAACCACCTTCTTCTTTGTCTGCTCTCAGCGCCCAGCCAGGCTGGTAGCACGGGTCACAACCTTTTCCTTTGTGCTATGCCTGCCCTCTTCTGCCATTTCATCATTTTGTCTAGAAATAAATTGAAATCATCATAAATTACTAATCTGTGCTATTAGTAACTCCACTGAGGTGAATGAAGTGCTACAAAATGTATTAAGTCTAATTTCTTTGCATATTGGTTCTTTCTATATTCCCAGCTCCTGCAGGGTTTAGTAGATATGCAAATTATGTTTGATCCATTTTTGGAAGTAAGTTTTAATTATTAATATTGTAATAAAACAATTAGAATAATTTTGGGGGTTAAAAATATTTTAAGTTGATGTCATTTTCCTAACTGTACTGCTGGGTATAAATAGAAATGGTTATTGCAATCTCCTGACCTAATGGGAGTAACCTGGCAAGTATTATCCTTCCAAAGATTTTTTTCAATCTTTCTTTTTTTGCCATCATCTCAGCAAGGATGGATTTTTCCATAATATCATTATAAAACATTCATAAAAAATAATGTTTTCCTTATTGTAAGTGGTATGTTTTAAATTACGTTTAAAGCATCTGAAAGTAATTTATCCCAGAGCTACATGGTGTCACTTGAGAAAAGAAAATCAAAATTGCTTTTGAATTTGCTATTACTTCAGTACTACTTGTAATGGCAGCTGAAGTTGCTGTTTAGAAAAATTGAGTCCCTAAGCATCTTGAGGTACAATGCTTGTGTGTGTGGGGTATGTATGTAATTTCCTCAACTCCTGAGTACTTTAAAGCTTCACTTTCTCATTCAGATGTCTCTGATTCCCTTGGCCTTGTAAGCATTTTAATATTGTACTTTCCAAAAATGAACATTACATCCTTAATTGAGCATTTTAATTTGTTTTGAGTGCTATTTTGCAGTGGCTAACACTATAAAGCCAAATTAGACAAATTACAATGCGTGTTCATAGAAATTAATTATTCCTAATGATTTCCTGACCAAATATACATTCCTTTCTATCAATGAAATAGAATGCTGGTTCTTTACTCTGGGAAAATGTCCATATGTTTACAGAGATCTTAACTGACGATCTTATTACAGTTCTGAGTTATACAAAAATATATTTCTATTGCAACCTTTTAGGTTCTGCTTTGTTGGTTGTGGTGTTTTGGGTTTTTTTTCTCCTTGACCCTTGTGTTCTCCCTGCAGCCTGTGGGTGTGGAAGCACTTGCTGATCACTTACCCACCCAACAGATCTGAAATGAACTGTTTGAAATGTTAGTCGTTTTACTGTTCCAGTCAAGGTTGCTTTGATACTGTAGGAAATGATCTGGTTTTCCTTGTGGCCATAAGGAATCTGCTGATTGTCTTCAATAAATAAAGAGTTTCTATCCCTAAATCTCCACTGCGCGTAACATTCATATCTGCAACTTGGGCAGATGTTACATATCAGCTCATGAAGTGCTGCAAATGCTGGGCAGCTAGGGATCTCAAGTACAAAAGACTTCTAAATCAGGGTGCTATAAAATATTATGATTATGGATCTGTTAAAATAAAGATCCTATCATTCATATAGTGATGATATTTTTTTCTGGCCATATAAAACATTCACTCCACATTCGGACAATGATTGAAATCACCATCCAAGCCTGCACCACTTTGTCAGTGTTCATTTGTTTAAACAAATGGGGGGGGTTGTGTTGCCTTTTTTTTTTTTTTTTTTAATGTAGTGAATATTCTTTATATTACATTTCTTCTAGCTTTTTTTAATTGAAGAGTACAGTCCAGTAATTAATGGGCTATTGAGCTAATCTCATTCAAACATCTCTAATGCCATCTCACCTCCAAGGAATGAGAAAGAGCACATCTTAGATCTACGAGATGCCACATTAGCAAAGACACTGGTTCTTCCTAGACAAGGTTAGCATTTCAGTAATGTCAGTAGAGCAGCAGCACTTCCAGCTTTGAACTGTCTGTGCCAGTCAGAGCCACATGTTCTCCCATTTCAGCTCTGCTCAAAGTGTCAGAAGGCACAATAGGATGGATATATAGCTGAACATGCTTTACAGAAAAGCAGAAGGATGGCTCAGGGTCTTTTCAGTATTTTTACACTTTATCTCATTTTTTGCATTTTGTACATACAGGAGAAGGACTGCTTTTATTAGATGACTAGTCATTTATTTGTTCAGGTCAGGTTTAAGTGAATTAATAGTTTCTGTGTCTTACAGAAGATAAGGCTGTTAAAAATAAAACAAGGCACTTATCCATGGGCCATGGCCTCCTTTAGTAGCCTTTAAGGAGCCCAGGTTTCACTCATGGTCTTATTTTATTATTAAAATATGTGTATTTTAGTGTATTAAGGTGAGAAGCCAATTTGACCTTGATCTTAGGGCAAGTCACTTTGCTCGTCTGCACTGTAGGTGCTTCTTTATGAGGAGACACTATTAACAACCTGTCTTAAGTGCTTTGAGATCACTGGTTGAAAAACATTATACAACAGCTTGGAGTCCTGATTTCTTCCAGTAAGAGGTCTTGATTTTAGGAAATTGTTTCTGATGTAGCACTTGATTTTTATTTTTTTTTCCTGCTGATTTTTCTCTCCATTATAAATAGTTCTGTAAACTTCATAGATAAATACCTCATATCTTGCAGATATTTATTAATCAATGGTTGTTGGTTTCATATTATTTGCTATTATGTTATATTGTCAGAGTTAAAGAACTTGAGCGAGTTTAATCACATGTTCTTTCTCAATATGACATTGTAAGAGATACGGATAGAAATTGCAGGTCACTTGCAGCTGGTTAAGGAGACAAACTGTGTTACTGGATGGTTTAGGGGCTGCCAAGATTTTTCAGTCTCATAAAATAATTGGGCTGGGTTTTTGTGAATCAAGATATTCAAATAAAGAGGAACTAAAATCTCTCATAGTTTACTTTTGTTTAAAAGAACAACAACTTTTATATGTTGGTGGTTTTGTTGTTAAACAAGTGGCAGATCTCAAATGAAGAATAGTGAGGGATGGAAGAGATCATCTAGAGAAAGGTACTTGAGAATAGTGAAGATGAAAAAAAAAAAAGATTGTACAGAAATGAAAGATGTTAAAAAACCTGCCCAGTGTTCAGTAACTAAAGGTGTCAGTAAGTCAGGATGTTTAGTATCTAAGACATTATTTAATACCAGTTTGATGAACTAAGATTACATAGTGAGAGGACTGCTACCTCCTCTGCAGAGTGTTTTTCTGCAGAACAGTAGTTATAACCCCCTGTTGTCTTGGTTGGATAGTCTTTTATTAGATCTTGTGTTATATAAATGTGAGAGCAAGTCACTACATATGGAATATCTTAAAGGCTTGAACAGGTAGAGGAGTAATAGCAATAAAATTTGTGTCTTTCTGTGGTACTGAGACCTTGACAGCAGAGTGCGTGCTTCCCCACAAAGAGGGAATACAACTCACTTGGATGGCCTTTTCTTGCGGTGCTCAACCTCACACACAACCCTGGGGAAGTGTAAAGGGAGGGACTCAGAAAAAACAAAGGCTTCATTAATGTGAATTTCCAGCAAGAGGAAATATATGTCCTTGAAAAAAAAAAAAAGAGGCGGAGGATGTGCTGCAGTGGTAACTGATGCAGAGAAATAACAGGATCAGCTCTGATTTCATGCTGGGAAAGATGCTGATCGCATGCACTTTGAGGAGGGCTGGCAAGTTCTGAAAAACCTGCTGTGATCGCAGAATGAAGCCTCTGCAAAGTGTTTGATTGTCACAGATAGCATCATCCCTAATGACAGAGCAATCTTGTTTAACTCAGTTTAACCCTTCTGTCTAACAACCTCATTCCATTCTTGTTAGTTAACACTGAGAGTCGGTAATGTGTTACCAAGGGATATGATTTGTTTCTCAGAAGTTAGCAGAAATATCATGGCATAAAATTTAAGCCTTGAAGTGTTTCCCTCTCTACGGTATTTTTATATCTCTCCATTCTCACCTGTATCCAGGGGCAGGGAAAGTACTGAAATCAGTAGGCAATGTAAAAAAGAAAATTTCCAAGCAATGATGACAATGAATATTTAGAATAATCATGATGGTGAAACCCAGTAGAAGCATCTACACATCTGTAAACAAAGGCAGTATACTTTAATGATGCTATGGGAATGATCACCAGTCGTTGAGAAGATTTAAGTATGATTAGCAAAGAAAAAGGATGACCTTTCATTGAGACCTCAGTTCAGCAAAACAATTAAGGATATCTTAACTGAAGTGTTAGTGTGGGCTTGTATTCAGATCCTTATGCTCAAATCTTTTCCATTTATAAATAAATTCTCACATCTGTCTCCAATGATACTTTAAATGTGGACAACAGCAGGGTAGAGGGCACCACAAGTCTTAATCTTGTATAGCAGCCTTCCCAGTATCTCATGAGGAGGCAAAATTAATCACTCAGGTCCAGGTAGTGACTTGTGTCTTCCCCCTTATGAGGAAATAACTATTTTTTCTACAACAGACTGGGAAAAAGTATTGTCTGAAGCACATTAATCTTCTCCATGAAGCACAGCAACCATTGGAAAAATGAATGAAGCAAGCTGAGAGGAAATGTTGACTTGTGTGTCATTGCAATGTAGCTGCTTACCGACACACAACTGGACAGGGCAAGACCTTCATGCTGACCATGTTAACACTTCAGTGAACATTAATGTTGTGTCTGCACAAGGGCTCTGCTGAAAATCAGGTGCTCAAACCCAAATCAAGATTCAGGCTGACTCAGGATGGATTATCTCCATTAGTCCCACTTCCAAACTGTGCAGAAGTATCAGTGATGTATACATCTGGCCCTCTAACTCAATATATTATAAGACTTTGCACTATGAAGATGTGAAAACATTCAAAGACTTCATGTCTTTTCTTCCCATTCTTGTTGTGATAGGGGGAAAAAAGTTTACTCAGGTTACTCCCAAAGTTGGAGGATTTGTCATAAGGTCATTCATCTGTTAGTACAGTCTCCTGTGCAAAGAGGTAGACACAAAATATTTTATGTTCTTTGAAGTCACCCATCTGACCTCCTGCTTCAGAGAAATGAGATGAGTATTTGAGAAAGAACACGTTGACTGTTTCAGCCCAAGGCATAAATTTTCTAAGAGATTTCTTGGGACCCCTGACTTCTGGCAGAAGCAGTCCTAGCCTGAACTACAAGCTGTATCTCTTCTTTTTATAAGCTTATATAATTTCAGAGTGAAGTTTTCAATTTTTTGAATTACATAAGCCAGACTCAACTCTAAACATTTATAAGCATATCAGTGACTCTCTCCTTCCTCCTCAGCTGCGTCCACCCAGGCTGATTGTTAATTAATGTGAGGTTTTTTGGGTTTTTGGAGTTTTTTAGAGCATTCCGTGTTCACCCCAAAGGGCTGAAAACAAGTATTGCAATTGGAAAGAGCTTGTAATATTATGTGACTGGTACTGACTCAAAAGGATGTCTGAGGAGACAGAGCCTGACTGGAGCTGTGTAGAACCTGCTGCTTGGGCATTGCAAATGCTGCAGCGTTTCCTTCTCTGTCCCTCACTGCTCCCTGAGGAGAGGCTATTTTCCTTGCTGTTGTTTAAAAATGCATATTATTGCTACCCAAATGGATGATCTGGGAATGTCAAATAGGAACTAATTTAAAAACAGAAAAACAGCAGACTGCAAAAAGTTTTAGGCTAAAAAAAAAAAAAGTGGCATCAGCTAAATTTAGAAGGCAGAGGGAAACCAATTAATAGAAGTGTATTTGAAGGAACATACAAAATGAGGCATAAAACCTTATATAACAGGTTTTGTTTTGGCAAGAAAAGTAGAACAGAATATGGAAAGAATGATGGAAGTGGATAATAATTGTTTGAATGTTTTAAACAGGTTAGAATTTGTAATATTTTCCACTTGAAGTGAATTCAGAATTCATGTGTTGTTATTCAAGGGCTTGGAAGTCTTTTTTCTTTAACCAGGAAAGACAGCAATAGATGTAGGTCAACTTGCTGGGTAGTTGGTTGAATGACAAAAATTAATCCAGCAGGATAGTAAAATACTCTTTCCCCGCTCCGCCCCCCGCCCCCCACAGTGCTGTTTGGAGATGTTGAAGGTTAGGGTATTTCTCTCCCAATTTTACTTCCATCCAGAAAGCGCCAATCCTCCAGTTCCATTAATAGTCGTTGCAACTCTGTTCTAGTACAAGATATACTGATTTATGGAATTATAAGAGAGATCATTTTTCATGCTCAAACTAGCAGTTATCAGCAATTTTGATGATGCGTTGGAATCTACCTAGCTATAAAAGGCTCTTTCCAGTTAAATAAGTGTTGAAGCTACGTTGAGGTATTTGCTATTGCAAAAATCACTTTATTAGACTGTTTCATAGCTATTTTATTGCAGTATAAATCCACTTGTCTTTGCTAGAGAAAACTGCCATCCTCAACAATTTTAAGTCATTGATTTCATATGTGGCCATAACTTGCGCCCGAATGTCAATCCAGAAAGACAATACTTAGTCATCACGCTTAATTTTTTTTCTAGAGGAATTCTTCTGAGCATGGGTATACAGTGCAGCCTGCTAAAGTGGATTGCATGGCTCCATGTCCTCACTCTGACTAAACTATCATAATGATGTAAAATGTTGGCCAAGAGGGCTATAATGGGTAATTATATTTTGGCATCCAGACGTTCTATCCAACTATCTGTGTGATTTAGTACAGTGCATTGGTTTTACCACTATTCAGCAGTTTTAACCTGACTTGCTCTTGGTGAAAGACCACCTCCAGTGCAATCAATCTGGCAACCCTGGGAAAAATTGAAAACCGATAACAAGCCTAAAATAAGTAAAGAATCAATTTAGAATGAAACAAACTCAAGTCCTTTTGTTTTATAAGCTATATGAAATTAATTCATATTGTCAAAATTAAATGGCCTTCTCCCAGGTTTGGCATGAGTCATTGGTCAGCCCATGGAAGTAGTGCCACCAAAGGGCTCTCCATGGACAGGTAATTAATTGCTTTTTCTGGTGACCTTGGGAATCTCTTGCTGACGGTCTCCAGCACCTATTCACAAATGGGCTTGGAAAAGCCATGCAGAAGCACATTATTTTTTTTTTTCTATACATACACTCCCCAAAAATTTGATTGATATTCAATAATAATGGGCTGCCTCCAAGAATATGTTAATACTAATGTCAACATGAGGAAAAGCACCCAATAAAACAGAATATATGCTTGTACCATTCCTGTCCTTGCATTTTTGGGCATTGCATGCTAATGTTTATGAGCATAAACTCTGTTCTGTGTCTTTACAGCAACATGTGCCACCACAATTCATCTTTTACTACCCACACAAATACTCTTTGCTAGAAATTAATCTCTTTTTTTCATACATATTTAGAGATGTAAAGCAAGGAAGAGATGGAGAAATAGTCAAGCAAAGTGATCAAGCAAAATGCAGCTTTTTTGACTCCTGCTTGAAGTTTTCTTGGCTTCTTTCCTGCTTCTTTCTTTCTTTCCTGCTTCTTTATATTTTATATTTTTCCTATCTTTTTTTTTTCTTTTGGTGGTTTTTTTTTTACTTTTTTTTTGTTTGTTTGGTTGGTTTTTTTTGTTACCAACTCATGCTGAATAGGTACAATACCCTTCACTGTATTATTCCTTATTTAAGAAAACATTTAAGATACTTAACATTTATTTTAAAAAACATTCTAGATACTAATCACTGCAGAAGACAGTGCAATCCTGACACTGATTCATGATAACCAGTGATTTAACTACAGGAGATTTTCCAAGATTCTCTGTATTGTGAGAAGAAGATCAGGCCCAGGATCTCCTCCTTGTCCTTCTACCTCATGTCTTGTGATTTGCTTCCTTTCATTCTTAGTCCAACATTTGAAAGAAGCTAATGCTGAACTGGGACTACCCACAACAACCAGCATCATTATATTGTCATCTTTCTGATCCTGCTGGATCTCCTATTAGCTGTCTTGCAGACTGTCCTCCAAATTTTTTTTTTTTTTTTGTGTCCACTGAAATCCTCTCTGTCCAACCTGATTTGCTGCCTGCTTATCTAAGAGATTGTCACAAATCTAATTTTTATTTATAACTGTCCTCGCACTCAGAGCACCCAACACCACTTAGATTGAGGACATCTGGCAGTATGAAGACAGATTTTTGAGGCTCCTTCCTCACCCCAGTGCTGTGAAAAAGCAACAGAAAAGGAGCAGGTAAAGATGCTTCAGGAGGCTGAAGCAGATGATGTCAGGTAATGACTTAGACAATTAGCTTTCAAAATACCACACAGGTATGATCACGTGGTTTGGACTGGATAGGTGCATATTAGTCTGGATTAGCTCATTTTGTGTGGACTGCCAGCAGAACACAGCCTGGGCATACAGTGCCCTCCAGCTGAACTGCACAGAGAATTCTCTGCGTGGACAAAAATGGATTTTGAAACCCCTCAGACTAGACCAGAGACTTTCAAAGCAAGGCCTATCTGTGAGGCAAACAGTGAGAAAAGTAGCACCGCATGCATGCCACAACCATCCGTGTTCAAGTAGCTGCAGGTGGATCACCAGTAAGTTCTCTACTTCCAGCTCCTCTCCCTGGATGTCCATCATGCATGTGGTACAGTAGGTTTCCCATCTTTGCTCACGTGTCTCCCATTCTTTCCTCCCATTTGAATATGAAGTTTTCCTTCCTTTTCCTCCCCCTTTTTATTCTCTATCTTCCTCTGTGTGATTCAAGTGACTACGCATTTGATGAATTCTCTCAATGAATTGATAGGGGAAAGGGAGAGATTCAGACCCTGTGTATAATAACTAGAGCAAGGAAGTGTGCTGTAGGATATGAGAATCCATGTAAAAATAAGTAATCTTTGTCTTTTTTTTTTTTTCTGTCTATGGTATTTCACATAATTGCTAGCCTGATGTTGCTATGGTAATGCCAGCATTTCTCTGTGTCTGTATTTCCTCTTTTCTGTCACTTAGATCTATTTACTACATGGACCCACTTCTACCTAACAGATGAATTGCCCATCTAGAGGAGTGGGTCTCTCTCCTTTTTTTTTTCCCTTTTTTTTTTTCCATCCTTCTTTCCAGCCTCATAAAAGAAACTTACTTTAAATCTACACAGAACTTAAAAATAGATTTGTTTTCATCTTTTAGAAAATGAGAGCTGTTGACTTTGCTAGAGAAAAAAAGAGGATAATGAAGGACAAATTTTTAAGATAAGCAAGTTTTATAACAAAAAATTGTTCGTTACTGATTAGCCAGGTTAATCCTACTCTGAATGGCTTTGTTCATAGTAGTACCATGTAGTAGCATAAGAAGAGTAATATGGAGGTGTCATTTATAGCCAAAAAAACCCAGTGAATATGCTACATGAGGGAGAAAACTAACCCAATATTTCCTGGGCAACAGAACCCAAACTGGGTGAGTTTGTCTCTCCATTTAAACTGTGGTATTTGAAGCCAGATTGGTTTGGCTGCCATCTCTGTATAGAGTGAATGACATTCTAGTTAGGCTTTTTGTGGCTCTGCTCTGAGGATGTTCTCCAGGATCCTTCTATCACGTAGCAAAGCATCTGGTTTTTTTCCATAGACGAAGATAACTTTGAATTAGAACTCTGACCCTTTCAAGATCAAAGTATCTGCACTCTAAAACTTGCCTGTTCTTCTGCAGGATGTGTGGGAAAAAGCCCACAATGACAGATGGTAAGATACTCTTCTTTCCAATATTATCTTATCTCAGCCTCTCATTGCCTTAACATCTGCAGCAGATTTTATATTTTCTTGGAGGAAACCAAATGCATGGAAACATGAGAAAATGCAAATATTATAATAGGGTAGACTGAGCTAGTAAAACAAATAATGCTATTTTCTTCCCAATTTTCAGATAAACATTAATATTGTCTTATCCCATTCATCTGAAAAATGCAGCTATTGCTATTGCCAGTCATTCAGTGACAAGGTCCAACTTGTACAGAGTCCAGCTTGTATCAGACTGTCAACTGTAGACAGTGACTGTAATTTCTCTCCTGCCACTTTTGGTGTTTGTTTTTTTTTGTTTTGTTTTGGTTTTGGTTTTTTTTGTTTGGTTGGTTGGTTGGTTTTTTTTTTGTTTGGGTTGGTTGTTTGTTTGTTTTGTTTTTTGGTTTGGTTTGGTTTTTTTTTTCCAACTAGTTTCCCGTGAGAATCACCCCGTTTTTTAAGTTTGAGCTATATACAGCACCATACCCCTGCAGAAGTCACTGGCCATGGCAATTGCACCTGGGGCCTCAACATGTAAAGGCATGTGCTGGCCAAGCTGGTACCGATGGGAGCATCTTGTCTCCTGTGGGACCCTGTATTCTCAAGGAGAGCAAAACATTGTATGGTTTGAGTTTACAGTACATAGAAAATGTCTTTTTAAGCTAGAAATCAATTGCAAACTCATCCACAAATTCATGTGGAGGTAGAAACGAGGCACACCACATACTTCAGAACTTTATAAATGTAAAAAGAGTCACAGTAGGCTCAGTTGGCTGCTAAGACTGCATAGACAGCTACAGAGAAATGCTAATGCAATTTTGGCTCTCTTCTCCTTTTGTATTACACGTTGTAATGGCATTTATGTATATATTACCTTTTGAAAAGATGAAAGTTTTTAATGGTTTAACTGGGATGACAATCTCTGAACTGACTGTATTTTATTGCCAATTTTTTTATTCATATTACAAGGATGAGTACCAAGTCATATAGTTCTTTTGAGCTCCGATTCAAAGTCCACAATGTAAATCTGGCTATTCTTGCATTTACCTTTGGGTCAAACTCATAATGACATTTTAAACGTAGATCTCAAACTATATTTCAAAGGAAGCTAGACTTTTATCCACATTTAGAGACCAAAAATTAGCAATGGAAACTGACATGAACAAATTAATGTGGTTCATCCACACACTCGTATAAAAGTCCTGCTCTGCAGGTCATAGCAGAAGTATATAATTCAGTGGTCCATACTACAGCAGCAGCAGGAAAACATGAGTTACCTTAAACAAGTAACAGACTGTTTTAAGATCCTGCTCAGGCTTTCTTTCTCTGAAGAGTCAGAGATCACTGTCATACCAGCTGATAATGTTTTATTTGACTTGAGATCTTGCACAAAGTAAAGGTGTGAATTGATTATAATTTCTATTTTTCATTGTAATGAAAACTAATTAACAGTACTCAACAACTGCTTAAACAGAAAATATAAAATTTCCAATAAGTGTAATGTATGAGGGATATAAAGTGGTTTCTTTTTGTATCTGGTTGGTTTGGGGTTTTTTTAATAAGACATATTTTGATACATTTGTAAGTTCTTCTGAAGTATCCTTATTTCCCTTGAATATCAGAGTGTCTAATTCAGACGTTTTGTACTCAGTGCTGTTAGTATATTTATTTTTACATTAAAAGATAGGCTAACATTGAGTGATCTATTTTCATATCCCAGATATGAAACTCAATTTATAAAGAACTTTATGTTTAAGAACTCATAAAGTCAATGTCAAAGTTTGAGCTGGAGCCACAGGCTCTTGTGATGTATAAGAATTAAATAAAATGATTCGGTAAATCCAGAGAGTACAAGAAATAGAAGTGTCATTTAAAACAAGAACAACACAAAAAAGCCCCCTTTACCTGAAGAGGTATGTTTTTATCAGATGCTATTTTCATTTCAAGATTATATGATTAACTAGAGTAAACTGTAGATCCCAACTCCACAGAGACTTCTGCATATGGTGAATCATATGGGCTTACAAACGTGACTGAACACAGGCCTGTCTGTGTGCTCGAAGGGACCAGGGACTCTGTGGGACTGCACTGATTCCTTGGGAGACCAACAGAACTATTAGTCTTCTGGTGAAAGGATATGGCAAATTTGCAAAGAAATTAATTTGGAGATTCCACTTGAGACTGTGGGTTACCTGTTGGGAAGAGACTCTAACACACTTTACACGAGATGATATTTTCAATAATATGATTCTTCTGAACAGGAATTCTGACTTGTAATTATACAGAGCAATGGGCCCAGCTGATCAAAATTCTGCTTTTCCCCTGGATTTTCCCTGCATTCATTAAATACCTCCACCAGAAATTACATGTTCCAAAATTACCAATATTTTTTTTCCTTTGACTCTCATGTCATTCCTTCAGCCTTCACCTTGAGAGGTATTTTCTTTGCTGTATTTTCAGAGGCGGCTACTATTGATAATTTTTTTTTTAAATGAAACTTTACACAGTGTTAATAATACTTTATTTTAATGTAAATAACACTTCAGTTTGTGGTGTTTCCAGTACAATGTTAGCAATTATCCATTTAAGTCAATATTACCACAGCTTCCTATTCTCATCTTCTAAAGGCAGAGGAAAGAATTTTGTCTGTGGAAGAATCCCCCATTAGTGACCTTCAGGCTTTGAGCTGATCCAAATAAAGCAATAGATACTTTACTGGAATTCAGCTGTATCGCACACCGATTAAAATACAGTTTTTAACAATCACCATTAATACAGGCATAGTGTTTCCATGTTCTGGGGATCAGCTTTTAATGTTTTAGACTTAATGGCTCAGTGAATGTAATAGAGATTTCTAGGGACTAAGCTCGTACATGTTTTCATTTGTCTTGTGGCAGAAAGGTTTGTTAGCTACTAAAGCTATAATACTATTTTCTCCTCATTGTTTCCAAAGGGAGATTTCATTGTTGTAGAACCTGTATCTAAACTTATTTCTGGTAAGGTATTCTTGGTCTCTCCAAGTGTGTCCAGTTTTGTTGCCTGATGTTATTACTTATTACAGTGTGATGGCAAAGATTTTTTCAGACTTGGGGCCTGTACTGCTCAGAACTGAACGTGTGTATCACCATCCCAAAGCATTTACAGTTCTTATGTAGGAAGCAAAAAGTAGCTGGGAAGAAGAAGGTTTGTTACCCTTCCTGTGCCGCAGTGAATGGGATGCAGAACAGTTTCGTTCCTTGTGCAGATCAGTGTGTGGGAGAGTGAGGAAGTGATCTCAGATCCCCTGTAGTGCTAAGATATAAGCCTATACTTCTTGTTCAATTTAATTTAGAATAAGTATCCATTTTTAACTGTGCTTCTGTAAATCATTTAGTAATAATCCATCCTCTTGAAACCAAAGCTATAACAATCAGCTGGATATGAATAATAGGTACTAAAAGATAGGTAAAAGTGTCTCTTTCCCTATTAAAATGTCTTCCTTTCTGAATCAATTCAGCATTTTCTTTCTCCTAGAGAGGGAAGGATATTCAGGCCATGAAAGGATGGAAGAAGAATTTTGTTTTCATTAAAAATTCTTTTTCCAAAGATGAGTAAGAAAAGCCCCATCTCTTCATTACATTGAGCATATGAAGAAATAGGTTCCTCCAGCAATTTATATAACATCTGTAGCATGTTGTCAAATAGCTGGGGGCAATTACAGTGCCAGGGAGATTTGGATTCATTAGTATTACTAGCTTGAATACTTCTAATAATTAGCCAAGTCCCTGTGGTGAAGAGTAGATAGTCTTTATAACTCTAAAGCCATATCTCAATTACATAAAAGAAAGCAAGCTGCTATTCATATAAGGTACAATAGGTGATTTGGAAATCTGTTTTCTCTAGATGGTTAACAAACCTGACGTAGCAGAGAGCTTTATACTTTCTTTCATCTCATCTTTTTGCACAAAAAGTTGATTTTAGTTATTATTGCTTTAATTAAATTAGATCCAATGGGTCACTAATAACTGGAAGACATGGAAACATTTAATGATTTCTCTTTTTTTAATGGAAGGGGGGATTGTTGGTAGTTTGTTTTTTTCCTCCCACTCCCCCCAAGATCCCTTGCCATCCAGGAAGCAATGCATTTAGTTCCTCTCCTGAGTCATTTTAGGGAGGAACACTTTTGTAAACCATTAAGAACACTTTGTGGAGAAATTAAATTCAATGAGAATTGGAGATCAGGAGGCCTATTTTCAAGTTCTGTAAGCACATTTTAAAACTAATCACCAATAAAGCCAAGGATCCTTAGAGGAATGGACATAATAGTGTATGCTGGGAAAACAGGTCTCTGTAGGTGTGTGCTGGAGCTTTCTCTTTTAATGCAGCTTCAAGTCTCATTCCATATGGCAAAAAAAAGTGATAGGTCACAAAGGACTTACAGTCATGATGAGTTTAATCCTGTTGAAATCAAGGAGAGTTTTGCTAGGAACTTCAGCGGGGCTGAGGTTTCACCTTTGGTTTTCAGAAGAGATGTTGGCTGCTTCCCAGTTTAATGTGATTTATTCTTCACTTCCTTTTAAGTTCATCCTCTGATTAGCTTCAAATTCAGGTTAGAGCTTCTCTCCTTTGTCTTACAGAGAACAGCAGTGATGGCTGTGGGCAGTGGCAGGGAGTGGAAAATAGCTGCTTGCAGAGAGGGACGAGGGTAAGGCTCTGGTTTCCAGACTAACCACCATCACCAGCAGCCTGGATAATCAGCAACATGCAATCATGGCATTTCATTGAAAACCATTCAAACCAAAGTGCCATCAGGAGGGTGCAGAAACCTTTGAAAACATTTGCGATTTAAAGATGGTTTCTAAGATTTATTTTTATTTTCTCTTTCAAGTCTAAATGTTTCTTAAGCCACTGAGGCCAGGGAAGCATTTAAAATGTGAGCCTTCCTTCCCTGTAGTGCAGACTGGAGTGTGATTAAAGCCATGTGTGCTCCAGGCACATCACTGAAATGGGCTCTGGAGTAGCAGAGGCTCAGGGGTGTCACAAAGGCCCTTTTATTTGATTTAGCTCATCAGAGAATTCCTACAAGGAGAAAAAATAACTTCCATTAAGTTAAGGGAGGCAATAGCTGAGGAAAGCTTTGACTCCAAAGACAACCTACATGATATTAAATTGAATGTTTTCTGGTGAGTGAGTGTTGTGTGGTGTCTTGCTTGAAAGAGGGAACAAAGTGTGGATTAGAGAAGCTTAAAAAGCCAGGCATGTAAGGGTGTTTATTCATGTTCTCTATTATTAAGGTTATTCTTTCATGTGGCTCTCCTACAAAAGGTAAAGATGTACAAATACCTGACAAGGAGAATAATAAGAAGGATGAATAGGTCTGAGATGGATTATTTTGCTGTTAAAAAAAGGTATAAGAGGAATTTAGGACTTCAAAGAAATATTAAAATCATGTGTCATGGAAGTGGAGCTGAAAAGCCCAGATACATTAACAATATCTGTGCTGTTCATTACTCCAGCTGTGCAGGCTGATACAGTTTGGCAACTAAAGAGCAGAAGATTTTTTCTGGAACCGATGCTGCTATAAAATGCAGAGCCATGGCCCATACATTTATGATTAAACAGATGTGTTAAGGCCATTGACTTCAAGTATCTTGCACAATTCCCTCTACTAATGCACGGTGCTCTAAGATACAGGCTCACTGCATCCTGTCATTGGCTCTTTGCCCTTCTGTGCACGTTCAGTACCAAAACAGGAAATAAAGAAATGCTCTACCTAAATTAATTTCTACAAGAAAATCATCCATGTGTGTAATAGCATTGTTAATTGTCTGTCATCTTGACAGATAGAATAACTTATTATTGATACATTTGATAGTAAGGGACCTGAATCCTGGCTTCTCCTTACTGGCTATTGACAGTTAGCTAGTCACAGAAACCTTTACTGTTTTCATTTTTACCTATATTTATACAATATAAGCAGGGAAAAAAAGCAGTGGATTTGGCAGCAATTTGCATGTTTTGTTTCATATTTGTATTTAAATATGTGATTAGCACCTGGCTGCATTGTAAATCATAGCACTGACAAAGTGCTTATATGATCTCTGTATCGACATTTGTCTCCTGCACTAACAGTAACAAAGGAGCAATCAGTCTTTGGTATCACAGATGCTTCAGGCCTAAAACAAAATCAGAAGGACTTGCTTCTCTTTTTTCTCAAGTAAGTACTGGCACTGCCACATCCAACCACCCCCCAGTGAGTTCTCTTGACATTTACCTCTGGCTGCAGAACAATCATTTCACAGTTTTTTTCTCTAAATATAGTAGCTGAGAAAAATGCGTATTAGGCATTGCTGTAGGCATCATTGTTTTTGAAAAGTACACCATAAAGTCTTTTGAAAAAAGTTTCACCCTGTTCTTTTCTCAAATGGGCAAGGGTTACCTGTAAATATTCAGGGTCCTTCTCCCTATTGCTTAGCAGACTTTTGTAGTTGGTTGATACATCAGTTGATATAAATACATAGATCATGGTGCAATCACAAGAGTTGGAAGTTCAATTTTCCATCACATAATTTTTACATATATTTTACGCAAACCTCTAACGAGCTTCAAATGCAATTTGACATATTTTTTCTTATGGAATTTCTCATCCCGCTGTCAACAAGCTGTCTACTATTATTCGGAAACCCACTTCAGATGGCCATTAATTATGCCTAGTTAGTGTCAAAATAGTTAATTCCTTTTCTTCATTTATTTTTTTTTGGGGGGGCTTAATAGCATGCTATCATCTGGCAGCTTAATCTTTGCTTTAATGAACAGTAGCAACACATTAAAATGATGTGAAAATTACTACATTAACTTTACAGAAAAAATATCATTAGTACAAGAAACACATTAAATTCCTCAAGGATACCTCAAGTGCATGGATTTTGAAGTTGATTAGAAGTACTTCTGCAGAAATTGTTATTTTAGGATGTTTGCTACCCTTTTTCCTGATTTGCTATAAATTACCACTATGTCATAGATAGAGTTATATAATCTGTGCAGATATAATAGAATCGTAATGCATATAAGGATATCTGTGAGGTCATAGTTTATTAGTTAAAACACAAATAAGCACAGTTTTTAATGATTTTGGCTGAAGGTCTAGCTGAGAACTATCATAACATACCTGTATTTAAACAGATTTATGTGGAATATTAGCAGTATATGTCTATGTATAAATGAAGAGATGCTTTTTTTATTGCACCAGTGTCACTATTACCTGTTTTTCCACCAAGACTTCACTTGTCTGTTGCAAAAGCATATGTGCTATTCTAGATGTTGGATTGTTTTGGTCTGTATTACTGAAAACCTTTCAGGGCCGTCATACTACTCATCTTACCACCGTGAATTTTATAAAACAAACCAGATTTGGCTGCATTGCTGGACTATTTCAGGCTACTACTGCTACACAAAGCAGCTGTACATCTGACATAGCACAAAATAATGTAAAGCATCCAGGCCTGTGGGTGAAATTCAAACCGTGTAACATAAGGTTGTAGGATATATTATTTTCAGCTCTCCTCTTCTGCTGGCTCGTGACTGGCTATAGTAACCAGTAGCTGTCAGAGGTCAGATTTGCAGAGTATTAAGCACCTGAAAGCTCAGATAGGCACTTGCTGACATTTGCCAAGTGCCAAAGTGCGTTAGCAGATGTCTAACTCCTCATTGATATTCTGTCTACCTGATTTGCTTAGGAGCTTCTGCAAACCCAGGTAGACATGGATGTTCACCTTTAGGTACCCAGGTGCCAATCTGGCCCTAATTCCATGAAGTGATCTATTTGATTATAGCAAAAATGTTCACTCAAAAATTGTCTCGCAAAAATTGGAAACTGATTTTAAAACAAACAAACAAAACCCAAAACAAACCAGAAATCTTTCTGTCCCACTGTTTCTCATTCGTAAATCAGCCATTCTTGATTCTGCCTGTAACAAATGAACTGTCTTTTAGAGACCTTTCTGACCCATCTAATATAATTACATAAAAAGCCCATGGCAGGTTGATCTGTGTCTGTTGTCTCTTCTCATGATTTCCAACTTCTCTTCCCATTTAACTTCTTTCCTGCATTAAGTAATATGTTCCCAGCATCAGTTCTCCTGGCTAAAACCACTTCATCTGAGTCTTTGTCTGCTATTACCACATTTGTGCTGAAATCTTATTCCCTCATAGATTTTTAGGCCTGGAGGGAGCCTGACATCATGTGGCCTGAGCCACTATTAAATCAGGCTATAGAATTTCACCCTTACTCTTTTATTGAGCCCAGTATCTTGAGTTAGATTAATTCAGACCTTTCCTAAAGTTATCATTCTGAACCAGGAGGCTTCAAGATGTGGAGGCCCACTGCCTTTCTTGGTCACTCATCCCTCATTCCTTCTTGTTTGCCTCATAACATGATGGCTGGATGAAGCCACCGTTCCTTCTGGGATCCTGCAAAGACTTCTTGCAGTGTCTCATAGTTGTCTACACTGCAACACTTTGGCTTGTGGCAAAAGGACTTTGCTCACACTGACCAAATTCTTCAGTCATCCCACTTCCCACCAGGTGCCAGAGAGGACTGTTCATTGCATGAGTCTGCACTGGGTGGGTGCTGTTGCGTTGCAGCATTACATCAAATAGCATACTTAAATGAATTTGTCGTAGATAGATGTTAGCAAATCTGTCATATCATGTATCATACTGCTTTCTGATCTGGTTATAATTGTACCTTTAGAAAAGCCATTGTCTGACACATTGTTTATCCTCTTTTTTCTACAGACAGAGCAATTTTCCTTGACATTTCACCATCTGGGAATCTTTCTCTTCTCTGAATTTAAAAGTTCTGCAGTCTCAGAAGGACAGTTCTGTTCTCTTAGTTATTGCTTATTCTCATTATCTTGTATCATTTTCTTATGATCAGGTATTTTTTCTTATTTTCTTCAACATGAGAAGTGTCCTGGACCCAGAGCCATGAGATGGAAGCCTGTGATTTTTGGAGATCTGGACTTGGTTTTGGAATTTACTGACATCCCCTGACTCCCTGGTGGGTTAAATCAGGATCTTCTGGCTACACCTCCTGCAATTTGCAGAACATATCTGTCACACTTGTATCTACATCTAGTTTCAATTAGCCATTAGCATTGCTTTCCCTCCTCTGGCACTGTCGTGTAGGCTGTAGCATGTTCACATTAATATTCCCCAATAGTCTCTTCTTTTTAGCTATACTACCCTCCCCGCCCCCCCTCCAGTTAATGTGATTTCTTTTGCCTGTATTTCTCAGGTGTCCTTTCTAGTTTTTGAAGATGACTTTCTCTCTTGTCTCTGGAGGAATCTGACCTACAATGTAATTCAAAGATGCTTCAAAGCACCCAGAATGCTGTGACCCTGCATCCCACGCCTTAATCTTAATTTCTAAAACTGTGTGAAATGAAGCCTACATATAGATATAGTTTTCATGGAGACCTGAATTCTTTTTTTGTATTTTTACCTTCCTACCAGTCCATGTTTTCACACATTAAGTTATTATTGTCTATTTTCAGACCCTCTTTATCTGGGAAAAAAAATGAGAATTAAAAAAAAGTCTGGTTTGTATCCCCTGACTGTCATTTAACATGAATTTTTATACTGATAACACCAGCAGATGGCCAGATGTACTTTTAACTTCTCTGCTTTGGAGATAAGATTGATATTAATCCCCCTTCAATAATCTACTGAAGTATTTACCTGCCTGGAATCATCTTCTTTATTTATTTTTGGATTCTAATTATTTTTATTTTTTTTTTAAAATATCCCTTCTATATGCTTTTCATTTCAAGTTGCTTAGATGACTCATTACTAGGCTCAGGTGGGGAATGCATTTTCTGTGCCAGCCACTAAATAACAACTTTAGATGGTTTCTTTTCCATAGATGATTTTTATGATTATTATTTTTAATCTTAGCTGTGTCTTGTTTCACGATGTGCTGCTGGGTACTAGCAATAGATCTGAGTGTAGTTTGCACTGAAACTCTTTTCTGGCCACTTAAAGGAGCATTAAACTAGAAGTAAATTGTTTGTTGCTTTTTTCTTATCCTCTTAAACTGGCAACATAGTGAGAAAGAGATTTTGTGTAAAAGACAGCTGTATTCTAAATGTCTCTAAAGAAGTAATAAAGAATTTAGTCCCAAATGGATAAAGGTGAGAAATTTACCACTATTTTTAAAAATAAAATGTTATATGCTAGAAGACCTCATTTAGAAAGGGATTATTTGACTAATTCTCCCATTATCCCCAAGATTATCTTAGGAGAGGCCAGTTCCAACCCATTACAGAAAGTGATCCTTGTCCCAAACATTTTCTTTGTCTTGCAGTCATGTAAAACATAATACACATTAACATTTCCTGTATTTCTGTCAGAGGATGGTTTTATGGTACTGCAGGTGCAAGGATGTACCTCAAAACTCCCAGGGTGTCATGGGAATATAAATATCAATAATACAAAACTAGGAGCAGATTTTGCACGAGGGTGATCCCTTCTCTAATTAGTCCCAGATCTCAGGGCTTGTCTGCCTTTAGCATTTTTCATCGAGAGACAACTGTTCCTGAATAATTTTGTCTACAGGCTCCCTGGGCGGCTTCATGTCACCTAATTATAAATTTGTGATGATGCTCATGTTTGCATCTGAACTAATCATCTAAGTAGTCAGTGGCAAGAGAAAGATGTTCCTAGTCCGTGATTCCCCTGGCAGAGGTCCTTGTGAAGCTGAGATAACAAACGCTAGGTTTTTTTCCCTTGATTGTAAGGGGAATCTCCGCCACAAATTCAGATTCTGATTTCTGCACGGCAGATGTTTAAATTCAGGTATGTGCTTCCATGCCCTGTTTCAGAAGTGGACTTGGCTTAAGCAGAATAAAATGGTCATTGTCCCAAACAGGAGTATTGACATGGGCTTGTTCAGGGATCCTTTTTGCAGTTTAAATTCCTACTCCATCATAATTAAAATATATTATTAGAGAAATTCTTGAGGGAAAAAAAAATTACATGAAAATGCAATACTCTGAGGCTAAATACTGTTTCCTCAGCTAAGTATGCACTCTGCTTGCCAAATACTAAGCTATGGTAAGAAAGGTTTATTGAACGTACAAGGGCAAAATACATGTATCAATTTATCTTAGTTGCATTTGCAATTACCTAGGCTTTTCTTCTCCTTTTTCCTATGCTGAAGATGTTGCATATGATGGCATTGTGCCAGTCATACACCCGCAACAATGAAATTTCAACTGTCTTCCCCGTATGAAATTTTTATGATAAAGTAGCAAGATAGGTCCACAAGATTTTAAAGCTTCAAAGTAGCCAGGCTCATAATGGATAAAACAGGACTTTGAGATTAAAAAAAAAAAAA
>VXBL01005970.1:2708709-2723479 GCA_013400195.1 Aramus guarauna | reverse complement strand
AAAAAAAAAAAAAAGTCTAGAATATGTTCAAAAGGCTAGAAAGAATGGAAAGTACTTATTAAAACGATTAAACAACAGTCAGATTTAAATGCCTGTAAAGCTGAATCAAAATCTGAAAATGAGAGAAATGGAACTTAAGGAAACTTCCCACCCATTTCTTTCTACCAGAGCATACAAAATGCAGTTTCCTGACTATTTCTAGTGTAACTACATCTTACCAACAAAACTGAGAGCCCACCAGATTAATATGGCCTGCAAATAATTTTGAAACTAAAGTGAAGTATTCCTCAAAATAAGGGAAAATTACATGTAAGACTCAGAATTTTCTTCTCCCAAAACAAGAGCTAGAGGATAGCTGAAATTATACTTCAGATGGTTTGGGGTTTTTCTTTATAATGCATACCGATTACTTCTACCATTAAGTAGATCTGGTTTCCTCTGCCTGTTTTGAGAAGATATGACTTACATTATAGATGAGGGCACAATTCTGTGTCCAGCAGTGCATTAGCAAAGACACAATTCCTTGCACCTGAGGGCTCTGCCTGCCATCTGTAGAGCTCAGTGTGCCAAAGTTGGACATCTGTCTTGGAGACGTCCATCAGCAAAAAGTCCTATTCAAAAGCATCTTCAGGTTTCCTCAGGGCTTCCCCCTTGGTTTTCATGAGCAATATTTCTCACCCACACACTCAAAAATTATTTACCACCTGCTATGTTCAGAGACTGGGACTTCCAAAATTACCATCCTATAGCTTAAAAGTCCAGGTTTCTGAGGCTAGCAAAGTTGGGAGAATTGTGTAGATATGAATGGAAACAACTGGGGAAAAGAGGAAAACGAGTTACAGAGGTAGTTCAGAGAATTAATCTCCACAACACATTAAAAATCAGTAGACAAAGCTGCTGTTAAAATGCAAATGACACACAGCCTTTATCACTCACTCTGAATCTACTCTCAAATCAGCTGCTAGACTTTGAAGCACTTGTTGATGACGTGAGTTAGGATTTATGACTGTGAAAGCATCAACTTCCTTTTGTCTTTAAGTTAGTACAGAACAAGAACAAAAAACAATACGGAAATAAGTAACAACTTGCTTTCTTTTTTTTAATTAAGTTTGGCAAAATAAGGTCAGAAGAGGAGTATTTGAAGTTGCCTTGGGGATTTTTCAGACTTTCTCAGTCAAACTGCTGCTAAAAATATAAAGAAAAATCTGATACACAGTTGGAGCATCATTGTCAGGACTATAATTGCTTTAGAATCAGCCTTTCTCTAAAAGAAATATGAAAAATTTCTGTTGACATGTTTGGAAAATGGATTGACCCAGGACCCAGTGTTCACTAAGTAAAATAATTTGATGTAATCGTGATCCGCAGCTGGTTTCTAGCATTTGCTGAAACCAAGACTTGAAGGGGGCGGGGGGGGGACAGACGGACAACTAAATGTTGAATGCTGGCACTGATATGTTAAGGATATTAAATACTTATGTCAAATAATAGTTTTTGCATTTTTCTCTACTAAATTAGCTTGGACATTGTGTATTGGTTACATGGGGTTTTTTGTGTTCTAAAATGTGCAAGTCTAGAAATTTTCTGAACTGTCTGACACAGACATGTCAGATGCCATACATGAAGCTATTAATCTTGCCCGGTTCCTGCAAGAATATGCTCAGGGAAGTGGAAATTTGTGTAGAAAACTCATAAGGAAAAAGTCCAGTGAAACCCCAGCTGAGAAATACTTGCAGAGCATTAGCCAGTTCTGTGCATCATCCAGTCTCCATGCTTTCCCACATCCTCTTTATTATGTTCAGCACCTCAGCAGTGATCAAATGATCTCAAGCACTGAAGGTTTTCAGTCTAATCCAGCAAGGTATCAGCCTCAGTGAAAATTAACCGTGTCCTGAATGGCTGTGCCGATTTCAGGTGAGCTGAAATGTGCTAAAAGCTAAGCATTAGTTTAAATTCTTCATAAAATCAGAATCACAATCAGTAGTCATAAAACACTTTGGAGGCCAAGAAGATGAAAAGCACTTTTGAAAGATATGTGAAAATAATTTATGATCTTTATATTTGTGTTAAAGCAATGACATATGCAACTCTTTAGTTTTCAGTCCTTATATATTTCACTAAGATTAATGTTACCAAGTTTATTTCCAGCAAGACATGACTGTTCCACCCTTACAAACTTAGTACACACAAGAGGCCTAACAGCTGCATCTTATCTTCGCCAGGCAGTGCATCTGCAACACTGAAAGTGATGCACAGAGAATTTAGTCCATTAAGCTCAAGTGCTCTGATGCAAAGCAAGTAGAGCAAAGGCTTTCTTCCCCATGTACTGCCTTGCACTTTGTTTTGGGGATGGAAAATGGCTCAAGCAAAGAGTTTGCTTTGAGGTTCACTAAGTCTTGTAATGCAGGGTTGCATGACACCATGTTGTTTGGATGCCATTTATGCTGCAAAAGTGCTGTGTTACAAGCACAGAGTCCTAATGGCTTTGTGCTTAATGGGTTATAATATATTGGCATTTTTTAATTACATTGATTCGGTGAGCTACATTTTGATGACCCTCTCTGTTTTAAAGAAATGCCATCGATACAGACTGGCATTACAGATGAATTAGGTACCACTTCTGGTTAGTCTGACTTACTGCCAAGCATCATGATGGAAAAGAGTTTAAAATCTTTGGGTTTAAACCTTAGCAAAGAACAAATGTTCTTCTCCTCTCTTTTAAATCTGCACCACTATAATTATGAAAAGCAACTCAATTTTACCATCACCTACGGGCAGAAGCTATATGCTGCCATTTCTTTTCCTGTACAGCTGTCTGGTTCAGTAAATACATCTTTGGGGACTCATTTGCATTAGTTACCAAGAGATGATGTGCAGCAGTGAATGGTGGTTTGTGCTTTCTAATGGGCTTTCTCAGCCCTCACTTTCTAACATGATTATGAGCTCTTCTGTCATTAAGGGAGGAATGCAGATTCAACACTGTGCAGGAGACCTGAAGGTTAAGACTGAGTAGGCGGAAGGGACATCATCTGGCATTCCCCATGGTACCTTCTAACAGCCTTATGCCAGACTTTCAGCCAAGGTCCAGCAAGGTATCCCTTTTTGAGGCATGACAACTGGTTTTTGGAGTTTCATTAGAGTTTGGTATTATACTCTAGGAGCTTATAAGAGACAGTAAAGTGCACCGTGTCAATATTTGTCATTATCAAAGAAGTAGAACAAGAAAGCCAAAGGGGTCTGCATTTAGATTATTTCAAATTATTTAATGTGTGGCTGCATTATTTGAAAAATAAGATCAATAAAAACCCAGGAGATAAGGCATTTTGGTTTTAGTGGAAAAAGAAAGAACAGATGCTAACCCCTTCATTAAGCAGAGATTTGTCCCTGAGAGGAATGTGCTGGCCAATAGATCCCTGCGTGTAGGTGAAAGTGGGGAAGGGGGAGGAGAGGCATGTTTTTTCTCAGCCAGTCTAACCACTAGTCTCAAAATTAGAGAGTTCAGAGGAACATTTTGGAATATACTAGAAAGTCTGGAGAGACCACATTGTACTGCTTTTCAAAACCACGTTGTGCTCATTTCTTTAGATAATCTGCACAGTTGTGATTTCAGGTTTCATAGGTTTTCAGTAATACACACTAGGGCTTTTTATTATAAGCCCATATTATGAAGTGTTTCTCCTGGCTGGTCTACAAAAAACCGTGATGGCATGAGTTTACAGTAACAAGTAAACTCATTAGCTTCCAGTAGGGGCTCTCTTACTGTGCATTTTGCATATTTTTGTGTTCAGAGAGGAAGGACTGTGGAGTAACTGCTTTGCTTATTTTGTACTGATTTCCCAAGTAAAAAAAACTTAAATTACATTTTCACTGAATAACATATTTTTCAGATTGATATATGTTTTGTTGTGATGTAAGTTATTCAGGGTTTCCTCTGGTGCAAATCGGATTGAGTGTGAACTAAGGGCTTTGTCTTGCAAATTTTTAACTGAATGGAAATAATAGTATGGTGTGATAAAATTATATAGAATTTACCAGCAAATATAAGATATGTATCTCATTAAATAACACATGTTCCAGATACCTTCTACTGTATTTTGGAGTGAAGGAAAGGGAAGAAAAGGGAAAAGATACTGAAATGTAAATATTATTTTAAAATATGATTTGAAATGGCGTTAATAAACACAAATGCCTGTGTTCCAAGTTAAGGTTTTAAAAAAAAAAATCTGAAGAATATGCATGATTCATTTAATTATTTTAATCTTCAGTGCTGTGCTCTCCAGAGTTGTTCAAAACCATATTGATAAAGAAAAGCCATCCAGTTCTTTGGGATCCAGGATCTGTAGTTGTTTTAGCCCATCATTACAGCAGTCTTTCAGCTTTATCAGTTAGTGTTCCCTATTTTTTTATCATTTCTTGTTATGCATCTTTGTTTCATAGATAATGATGATATCCATAAAAGCCCATTTTAATTAATAGGTTCAGCATTTTATTCTCAACAGTTAAACCTTTTTTTTTTTTTTTTCCCCGGACCATTTATCAGATATATCTGTCAAAAATACTTCTTGCCTACAATAAATATTATTTTAAAGACATACTCCAAATGTGAAAAGGACAATCTATTTGCTACCAGCTAGGACTGTTCTGTGGTTTATCAAAAATGAGGGGGTTGCTGTGAAATAATGGTAGTGGGATAGATGATTGATGTCACTAATTGGAGCCTGTGCTTTTAGGCTAGGTAGACATATCAAAGACTAAATGGACATGAAAGCTGAATTCACCTCTCACCCTTACAAATGAGCTATCTCAGCTGGGCTTAGAGCATGTTGTTTAATCAGCGAGGAGCAGCCTCTGCTGATACTCCCGATGTCGTTCCTATTTGTCATTAAACGAAGGTCATCAGTCTCTGTGACTCTCCCTTCAACCTTAGTATTAAATTTGCTGTAAAGAAAACAAAAGCACTGATTAGTGAGGCCTGGAGATGTTTGTCAGGGCTACAGGTGTCTTTCTCAACTGGAGACTGAGTATAAAAATAAATCTTTGTAAAATCAAAAGGTTCCATTTATCTTGAAGGGTAGGGGGAGGATTATGGATAATTGAAGGTGGGAGAACAAAATTGGTAGATCTGAAACATAATCATTGTCTTTTCGTCCATCAGAAAACTAGTTTAGGTTGCTTTTTTCCCCCAGCTGATTTGTCTTGGACAAAATTCATATTTTATATATAACAAACTTCTTTTTTTACCATGTCAGACAACCTGTAGGAATAAAATTTTGCTACTTAAATTATAATGCAATACTGAGTGTTTAGTATCATACTTTTTCTTACTGTATTAGCTTGCAGAGAATTGGGTTTGCTGCCAAATACACATCCACAGTTCTAGTAAGCCCCTTCCTTCCTTTGTGTAACATCCAGGTATGTCTCGTCTCTGCCCTGTGCATATCTCTATATCCTTTGCCTCTCCTCCATCCAAATGCAATCACTAGCATCTGATCAGAAAAGTCATTTTGGTGAACCTTTTATCACTTTTTCATGGGGAAGCCAAGTATGAACCAAATGATGGTGTCTTGTGAGGTGTCATGAGGTTGTCTCTTTTTTTTTTTCTTTCCTTTTCTTTCTTTTTTTTGAGAATCTCTAAGGAAGGAATACTGTTGATTGCATCAAGTGTCTGAAAAGTCATCAGAAACAATTTTGCTCTTTAGATTTACATATGAAAGTCATAAGCCAAGGTTAAACGGCTTCTTTGTACATGTCAATATGATATCCTATGCCAAGTGTTCTCCTTGAACAGGCAGAGCCAACTGCCTCCATCAGGAATGCAGGCTGGGGCTCAAATTGGTTTAATTCTCTACACTGTGACAGTGTTATGCACAAGACTTTCAGTTTAGAGGTAACTTTCAGTGATAGTTATGTATTGTGTCAGATTTTTATCCTACTGACTTTTTCAAGGCTCTTGTGAGTAAGTCCCGCTCTTATCTGTTCACAAATTCTTCCCTGACATGCCTGGAAATGTGATGACTTCCTGATTATTTAGGCTAAAATGTGCATTTGCTTGCATAGATTAGTTATGCTTTTAAAATTAGAAATATATATCTTTAGCTTATCATAGAATCAGAGACACAAAATGAATGAGTTTGAAGCGTTGCATTTGGGAATAGTACAGCTGGGAATAACATTCCTTCCTGTTTTCTAGTACATAGAAAAGTGTGCTTCCTGATATTGATCACATAAAGTACATTTTATTACACTATAGTGGCAGATATTGAGACAGAGGGGAACCCTAATAACTGTGAGAATTAGATTTGGAAGAAAAAAAAAAACAAACAACTACTTTAGGACTGATAACTAAAAGAATATAGCTTAGATAACACAATAATATTCTTTGTAGAAAGCGCTGAGCAGATCAGACTGGAACTTACTGAATAACTCAGTACATGATTATAGCCCTTGGCGAATTGTCTGAAAGTATACTTTGAATTGTGTATAGATTTATTTGTTAATCGTAGTAGTTTAAGCAATTTATGTGATCTAGCACATTGCAATCCTTCTTCTACCGTCAGATTTTATTTCTTGCTCAGATTGTTCTGCCTTATGTGGCTCGAATAAAAATTTTCATAAAACCTCTAGATTGCTCTCATGGAATGCATGTTCACCTGGGGGGCAACAAGCAGGAGAGACGAGGTCACTGAAGAATTAGCGTGGCTGTGACTTCCATGTGTGTTCATGACTCTGATCTAGAAGCTGGTGAGAAAGCTGCAGTGGAGCAGCTTCGGGGTGCGTTCAGATGGGCAGGGTTCAGACAGTTCAAAGGATTCCTTAGCCACTGAGTTCCCTGTGAAGATGCCATCTGCATTTGCTTACACTGAATAGGAACAGGTATAATATTCAAAATAATCCAGTTACACCAATACTAGCCTGTTCATACAGCTTTTGGCACCACTTTAGATACATTGGTTTAAACTTTACAGATAATCCACAAAACACTGCTTTCTTTGTAAACAAGTTCAGCTCGCCAACTCACTGGGATGGGAAGAAGCAAAAAATAAGGAAAGTAATTAAATAAATTACCTTGTAATAAATGTACTGGCTTGTCAGGACAGCTGCTTGGGAACAGTCATGGCACCAGGAGATCTCTTCCGGGTGAATATGTTGTAATTCAAGCGAGGAGTACCAATGCTACATGAGGGAAATGAGACTTGATCCCGAGCTGCTCCAGCCTTCAAGGATCACAACAGTCAACACATCAGACTCTCACCTTGAATGACTAAAAGTTCCCATTAGAAAATCTATACAAAAGCACCGCATGAGCCCACCACCACCATTCTATAAAATGGACACCTTAGCAGCTGATCTGCAGCAGTTCTCGCTTTTGATTATATTGCAAAGATTACCAGCAGCCAGCTGATAAACAGATCAGTACCGTGCCAGTTTCCCCGTATCTGCATAACCTCATTACGTATTTATCCTGTGTTGTGTGTGATTAGAGAGTAACTGAGCAGCCAGAATTGTTATGCTTATTCCAGAACTGACTTTTTTAAAGTTTATGATGTGAAAGCATATATCTTAGGGATGAAAATTGATCCATTCTATAAGATAGAAAATATTTGGGCAGCAAAGTAGAATCCCATGTAATGTATATCTACTCTGAACAGAGTGTAGCAGACTATCTGTGCCACAGTGAAATCCAATTCAAAACTTCACCAAGTTTAGGTGGGATTTAACTTGGCCATAAGTTTTGTCCTGACTTTCTGCAAAGATTTGATATTTTGCCAGAATTTATACCAGGAATGGGCTTGTTATAATAATTAAAATTAAGACAAGATAACATTTTGTACTTGCAGATGGCACAGAGGAACAATAGGGGCTGATCTTGTAGCAAAGAAATTAAAATAAAATGTCAGTTAGATTAGTTAGCTACGTGGCCTGAGCCAATGTGAGATGCTTCAGTGACGTTTAAGACCTTGAGTTATAAGGTAAAAGCAGACCCCGTGATCACAGCAGCCAATTTGTCTGCAGCCCTTTGTTCTCAGCAGCAGGTAGGATATGGCATCATTCTTTGCATTTGATCATTTTGCTTTCTGCTATGCATATTCACCATATGCAAATTTGTAATTAGATTAGATTTACAGCCAGAGATGCTCATTAAAATAACATGTAACTGTATACATTTTCCTCTTCCATCTTCCTCTGCTTCCTGAATTTAGCTATGTCTCTGAATTTAGCTACAATTCTGAAGCTGAGTATATGTGAAATAAGGACTGGGTGCTACACGTGTGCACAAAGCGGGTCCTCTTGCTTCCCGGTAGCTGAAAGGCGAGAGGGTTGTTCAGGGCCATCGGGCGACCAAGAAGCAATGTGTCCCTCCTGGCCATGCAGCCCTCTGATTATCCCTCCTATGCAGAATTGCAGATGTTATATATTTACTTTGGAAGGATCCTTGTTTCTTTGAGCTAATGAAACCATGAAGTGAACGTACATCTAACATTGAAGTAGGAGATTTCCAGAAGTCCATGGCATTTGTTGGTGATCTCACAAGAGTCTGGGAACCTCACCAGTAGTTAACCGAGGTAACCTCTCTTGGAAGTGTGGACGTGTTGCTGTTCATAGCAAGATACAAACAATAACAGATCCAGGGGTTCAATCCTGCTTTACTCCCAGTTAGTACCAAATATATTTCTGTGAATAGGCTCAATCTTCGCTTGTGTTTGGGAACCTTTCTGTGTGACACCATACTGTTTTTCACATTATTCTCAATGTATAGTCATTCAAGAGGTTTATTTTATGTGAAAATGGACCTTGTTGTCTTGAACATAACCAAGAATAATTTAGATTTTTTTCTGCATTTTTAACTTCATTTGAGTTTCCAGTTTGTAATGAATCTTAAAGCCAAGTCAGTTTTGACTGGGCTGTCGTCTGGTTCCCGAGGCTTATGCGCTCTCTCAAGGACAACAGTTTTATATGTATCATTTAACTTTTCTTTAATTTCTCTGGTCTAAGCTCTCACCAGATCCTGGGGGAATTGCTTTTATCGTGTTTCCAACCCTTCACTTTCACACATCTAAAGCATCATTTTTCTGTTCTGAAAACCCAGCATCTGGTTATGCTCATACTGAGCAAAATGAAATAATAGAGGCAATGGCATACCAATTAGATCACTAAAGAAATCACAGTTGGTTGCCATTTCCAGGAACATGTAGTTACTTCTGCAAGACAATACTATTATTACCTTGCATTTGGAAGTACTGCAAACTCTTTCAACAACTTTCATGGATGTTTGCCTCAGAACTGAACGACTCCAGTTTAATTTAAATGTAAATGAAAAGTACATAGTGTTTAAATGTTTAACAAACACACAGAGGATATTGCACAGAGCAGAATTATTCATTTACTATGTTCTGTAGTGGTTATTATTCATTTATTGCCACATCTAAATTCCTTAATCAGATCCAGATGATATTCTGCAGATTCTCTCCCTCTCCCCTCCATGTAGATGGCCTTCAGGAAGACTTCCCAAGAGCTATGCCAGCTTGGCTTCTGCAAGTTGCTGCTGGTTTCCTAAATCCTGGCTGGAAAATAGCTTCCATGATTGCAGAGCATAACTAATGCCTTCTAATACTTTCTTTGCAACGAGTAGCAAAATCGAAGCAAACAGCAAGCCTTAGTTCCTGCAGCAATTCTGGATTGTGGCAGACTCTCCTCAGGAGTTCCTGGCCTCTTTTTACTGGAATAAACTGCATGTTTGAAAAGAAGGACAACAGTGAGTCTCTTTAACTTAAAGCTTGCAGAGGTTTTAGAGGGACTTTTCTCATCTCTTGAAAATCATTGCTACAGTCTAAGAGCTAATAAGAAGGCTTGTCCGTATCTTCAAAGCCTTTTGTATGTTATACTTTGTACAGCCATTTGTGCATAGGTGTGCACAATACTTGAAAAGTCTTTATTACTGGTAGCATATATTATTCTGGACATTCCATTTAGTGTCATTATTGATGTACTTCATGCCTATATAGTCTCCAGGCTGTTGTTTTGTAATTAGAAAATGTTATATTTTTAAAAAAAGAGCAAGATAGGATCAGGTCAATAGTTGTGATACACATACCTATAGTACAACCACGTCCTTCCCCATGATATATCTCCTGGGCCTGAGGACATCCAGGTCGGTAAGCAATAACAGTACAGCTATTTTGACTTCCTTCAGCAATGACAGTGATTTGAACACGTTCAAGTTTCTGATTTTTTTTTTTCTATGAAATAGCTACAAAATTGGGATTGCAAAAAACCCAGTCATTTTGGCAGTCTGAATTGTTGCAGATTCTTATTACAGGTTCTTGTTAGTCTCTTTATTTAATTCATCTGCCCAAAAAGACCCCATTCCATTTTTCCTCATCTTCAGCCTTTGCCAGTCTGGAGTTTTCTTATATCTGCTCAAATTAATAAGTATAGAAATTGGGTTTAGTGCCATAACATTAAATATATACATATATATATATATAATCCTGCTGAATTTCACATTATTTTTGATACTATGACTTGCACAGATATCTGTAGCCTGAGAACTTATGAATAGTACAGACAATTCATTCTTTATACTGTTCAAGAGTATGAATTTATTGCTGTATTTGGCAAGTTTGTCAGATTAACAGGTTCTTCAGTTTTGTTCTGGTTGCTGCTGGTGGCAAGTAAATAGAGATAGAAAACCCACCCATCTCAGTAAGAACTGGCTCCAATCTTGGACAAGATGTTGCAACCACAAAAGCAGGTGATGGTGGTTGTTACAGTGAAACCTGTAAACCAGATTTTGTTGTATACAAAATTTCTTGGGGGGATACTGCATGACACTGAACCTTAGCTCTCCCATGAATGCAAAGTGAACGGGAGCGCTCGGGCTGGCTGCAGCAGACTTTAACCAAATGATGCCGCTGCCAGCATGGTAGTAATAATTCGGAAAGTTTGCCAAGACATTCTGACTGGCAAATCAATCCAAGTCACTTTCTGACCTCATAAATTAAAGCTTAATTTTCTTTCTAATTTAAATTGAAACCTATCCCTGCTGGTTTGCAATGTACTAAATACCAACAGCTTTATATATATATATATATATATATACACACATACATATATATATATATATATGTTCTGCCTAGTTCATGCAAAGTGGAGATGAATTCACGTTAACAGGGGCTGGTTGGTCACTAACTTTCACTCAAAATGTTGTGCTGAACATAGAATACAATATACCGTAATGACCACATGACAACAGAAGCTCCCCAAGTAAATGTACTCATACACTAAATTTTTTGCAAAAAATAATTATGGAATTTACTCTGTAGAGCAACCGTGTGATAAATAATTTCAATCCTTTAGTTACTCACTGTGAAGAAGCTACATAAAGAATTACTGATTTACTGACAGCGATTAAGTTGGCCTAAGGACCCAGGATTAATAACACACTTAGTCTGCTTGTTCTCTGGAATAATAACTTAGATGCCATTTCTAAACATCATATATCTTTATTCTTAGATTCTGATAACTATCCTGGCTAAAGGAGCTATGAAAATGTAGCTAAAATGGAGATTTCTTTAACTTCAGTAAATCTCTTTCCCTTAGTGCCTGTTTTTGCAATAGTCAGGATTCTAGTGAGGCAATCTTAATTTATTAATTAATCTGGGAAATTAGTTGCTGTAGGTTTGGGTTATACAGATCAATGGACAATAAAAACCATTTTGACCTGAATGAGATTTCTTTTCCTTTTGCAAGGATGCAAAGAGAATACTGAAAAGAATTAGACTATTATTGTTTTAGAGACTAAAATTCAAATACAAGAGCATACAAAACAAATATTGCACTGAAATCTCTGATAAAGGGAAGTTTGCAACCGTGTAAAGACATAACACATTAAAAGTTGAAATAAGTAACACCTGTTATGTTAGAAACACACACGAACAAATATTATTATCAATTGCACTTTACAGAAAGGAAAAAGGAAACTTTTTTGAAAGCTTCTAGCTGATCTGGAAATCTAAGTCACATCATTAATTGACATGGGGCCAAAACCACATAGCTGTGTCTTCAAAAACACCTTTTGAAAGTAGAAGTTGAAATGTAGTTGCTTTTTGAACAATTTGCTAGGTACCCATTTGAATTTGAGGAGTTAAGTGTATTTTAATGTCTGTGCCTATGTGATTTCGACTTTAAGGACTGTTCAATGCCTTTTACTACTTGGGCTTCCAGCTGCCTAGTCACTTATGAAAGCAGGATTTAGCTGTTCAAATCCTTTAGGCCTTGTGATGCTTAGTGCAACGGCATGAAAAAATTGAACCTGACTGCCTAAAGATACAGCTAAGTACTCAGCAGCCTATTGTAAAATGCCTACTTTGGTTAGGCTTGAAATCAGTTTAAGCAAAAATCACAAAAGTGCCCATGCTGTTTATTGAATAGGATCTAATTAGTATAAGGAGATAGTGATCAAATGTCTTTTATCCTTCTGTAAATGAGGAATGATTCTCTGCTTGTATATTGTGCTGAAATATTTATAGAATTTCAGGAAAGTACCTGCGGAAAAAATAATCAGGCCAGAAAGATAATGCTCTGCCTTGTGCTATGTGACTGTGCTCCTGAGACTGTCCAGTGCCACCACCTGCTAACACCACCCGTTCTTGTCTCATACAAAAGGCATGAAAAGACTAGCTCTTAGTGCTCTTTTTAAGCACAACACCGAGCAGCTAGCAGTACTTGAGAGCAGATCACACTGCATCCTACACGTTGTGCTCCAGCCCCAAATGCCCTGCTTTGAGCAGTTAAAAGAGACAAAGCCAGCAAGTACTCCAGCTCATGTTATTGATAATAGTCGTGATTGCTCATGCCTGCCTGGGAGAAGGGTCTCAAGCCAAAGTGTCAGGAAGTGTGGGAGCTGCTTGCTCTTTGCCTCAGTAATAAATAGATTTTAGATTGTTCTGTTAACATTTGGCTGTTTGCGGAGTGCTGCTTTTATTCTAAAGGTTTTTGTAAAACTGAGAGCGACCTTCGCTTGACTTTTTAACTCGAGGTTGCATCTCAGTATACTTGTGTTTTGGAGTGTAACATACAGTCTTTAGTGCTTTTCCCCCTTCTTTAGTTTAAAATAGCAATGAAAAGCAGGGACCTGTTGAATGAGTTGGAGAAACTCCACGGCTACTGTGATACTCTGCGTCCCATGGGATGTTCAGGCCTTTTGCGGGGGCCTGAAAGACAGAATAACCATGCTGTAATCCATTTGTGACTTTGAGCCACCTGGCTAGTTGGACACGTAGGTCATAGTCATCTATTAAAAACTGAGAATCACACTCTTAACTTGAAGCTGAAAAGGGTTTGATAGGTTTTTAATGCTAGAAGATTAAGGTTTTAATGCTAGAAGTGTTCAGTGATTGCATTGAGTTAATTCTAGTCTTTCTCCAAGTTTGACACTGTTTGGATAAGGGTTAGGTGTCTCTCTCTCTCTGCTTGGGTCGGATTTTTAAATGTTGACAATAATCCTGAAGTTTTATGTGAATTGAAATCTAGCCTGAGTTGGGTAAATAGATGCCTTCCTTTACAGTGTCTGTCAACTAATGCGAGCTGTCAACAATTCTGTTTCCTCTTAATAAAACATCTGAAATTTGGCTTCTCTGGCACTATCAAAAATTTAACTGAAACCCATCCATTGCTTGAAGCCTATTAGGAGATTAAGGCACTGAATTAATCCAAATATGTTAATGCAGCTACTTTATCCTTTCTAGATCTTTTGATAATATCGCACATGGGTGCCATAACCTTCAGAAATGCCCGTGTTGTTAGAGGGAAGCTCCTGTAGAGTGGTCAGGAAGGGAAAGGCAATCCATTAGCTGTCATTTGTGAGCACAGAGGAATCTTTTGCAAGTACCTGTTACCTTTGTTGAAAAAACAAACAACCAAAAAAACCTCAAACCAAACCAACCAACCACCAACAACAAAAAAACCCCCAAACCAAACCTCTGTCTGCTGCTTTTAAATTCCCCGTCTTTGGAAATGTTCACACACCCTTCAAGGGCCAAAGCCCACGTGCATGCCCTGGCAGCACGTTCCTGGCTGTGACAAGGTTTGGCCGTGCAGATGAGCAGGTGCCCTGTACTTGCTTAGCTGGACAAGTCACAGAGAACAAGGGCAGTGGGGAGTGAAGGGCTTCTTCATGGAACGCAGAAGACCTGCCTTTCTTGAGACTTGGGCTCAAATCTCAGCTCTAATGTTTAAAGTGTGTGACCCTGAGTAAGGTGGATTTTCCAAGTTCCTCAGCTGTTAAATAAGACTGCATTTTACAAGACTGTTATGAAGATGAAACTCATAAACTTGACTCAAATATGTAAGCTAGTATAAAGTTTTTGCTCTTCTGTTTCCTACCTGACCTGCAGTGGTGATTTTAGGGGAAATTAAGGGATCTATTTAACTGCGGATGAACTACCAATAACAATATTATTTCTAGAGATACATTCTCAATGTCCTTTTGTAATTATTCTGTTATTATTATTACAGTTGTCTTTGCTGTTGTGTAGCAATACCCTACAAGGCACTAAGCAGAAATCAGGATTTGGAGTACTATGTATGCATAGTACATATATGGACTAAATATTTGACGCTGTAGCAAAAAATGCTTATATTTGAAAACTAGGTGCTCGATAGGGATAAAATGAATAAATGTAAGAGAAGGAGACCGATGGTAACGAAAGAATAGTAAGTAGCAGACATCATTAAACGTGGCAGTTTGGTTCAATTCCTTTTTTTTTTT